>JACBKR010004843.1:0-21618 GCA_014218235.1 Colocasia esculenta
GTGGCGCTAAAAGAACAGGATGACATCCGGGTCACTCTTGAACTGCTCGTCCCCATCCTCCTGAGTGTGGTCCTCATCATTGTTTCACCTGAGATCATATCACAATTAACATAGAGTGAGGAATATCGCTTAGTAGGACTTAACATCTCGAGACATGCATACTTTAAATGATTAATTGTATCAAAGAGAAGAGAAACTAATGATGGAGAAAGTCAGGTAATGTCGAGAGTGTAATAGCAAAAATAGCATGGTATAGATAGCACATGTTCAGATATAGCACAAAAACAAGATGACCATAGCACGAATAGCACAACATAGTTCATGATAGCGCATAACACAACGTGTCAAGTATAGTATAGCACTTTGATTGTCAATAGATAGTCGAGATAGATAGCACTTGAGTGTAATGCCAAAACACTCTAGTCAATTAGCCTCAGTTTGGTAACGAGTTAACATAATGCTAACTCAAAATTAACTCAGAGTTAACTCAAAATATAGTTTGGTAACCAAAAAAAGTTAACTCAAGTGGGTTAGATTAAAGGTGGGTCAGATGTGAGTTAACTCACAATTTTCCAACCCACCTCTAGAGGTGGATTGGAGTTAATCTATTGAGTTAACTACCTTTTTGCCCCAGTGGTAGACAACATTAATTGCTACTTTCTCTTTTCCCAACACAACATTAATTGCTACTTTCTCTTTTCAAGTCACTTTTTGATATGAAAGTGGGTTAACAGTGGGTTAACTCACTATACCTTACCAAAGCAATCAAGAGAAAGTGGGTTAACTCACTGTAGTTAAACAGGGTTAACATAGAAGAAAATAAACTAAAAAGTGAGTTAACCGTGCATAACATTAGTCATGGGTTGGAGTTATCTTTAACCCCAACCCATTGCTAAACAGAGGCTTAACTCCTGCGAGCACTAGCACATTTGGGTGCTCCTCCCAGGACCAGACCGGGCCTTTTATAATATTGTCAGACATTGATCATGTTTATAATCATTAGACAATAAGTCAATGGCCAATAAAGTATCAATAATAGATAAGAGTAAGAAGAAATAGATGAGAGTATAGCGAGAACTTGAATAGATGAGATTATAGAGAGATTACATGAGAACTACAGGTTATACATGTAAAACAATGAGTAATACCAACGATAGTATCTGTTGCACAACACACAGTCGGTACTGGCAGAAAGTCTGGATTCTTTCCTTTTTGGTTTGGTGTGTGCATGTGAACAAGAATCAAGAGGCAGTGAAATAAGATCGTGCATATGTCTTTTGGATAGGGAATTAGCCTGGTTTAACCATAATATCACTTGATATTGTATTACAATATTTACAAGAACCTAACGACAAGACTCAACATGGTATTATAGCATGAGGGTTCAAAAATTTGGGGCTTTAGGGCTAGAGGAAAAACTTAGATCTCTATGTATGAAGTATGAAAAATCATGGAACCAGTTTAAAACAAAGCTAACATGATTTCTTAAAAGATATACCCAAAAGAAATCAAGGATTTTGACAAGGATTCATGGCGAACAAGAGCAAACAAGAGGTCATGAGCATATGAAATAATGAAACTTTGAACATGAAAATCTCGCAACTTGATGGGTGAAATCTGGGAAAACATGGACTTTGGTTACTGGTTTCATGGACTATTTATGGACGAGGTTAATTAGATTTTTTCTTGAGAGATTGCCTACCTTTTAACGTTTCTAAGAAGTGTTTGTGCAGAATGAAGCAGAACATGGTTTGGGGAAGAAAGCTCTGGCTGGGGCGATCTCCTCCTCCTCTGGTGTTCTAGCTAGCCTCCACACGTCCCCCAACAAGTTGGTAACTCGCCCCAAGGGGTTTACGACGAGTATTTATAGATTTAGGGCTGATATGAGCTCTATTGTAACTAGGGAAGTGGAGTTGCAATTTTAGCTTGATCCTTCCATGTCTGGAGGATTCTCGTTCAATTGGAGTAGGAACCTTTAGGAAACCTCTCCTCTTAATGGGGCACATATTTGGGTTAATATGGAAGTCTAATGATGGAGGAATTTCCAAGTTCATAATTTCTTAACTTCTAATAGGAGTCCTATTATGTTTCAGAGCTTCCATAGGAGTCGTTCCAGTAACAGGTCTGTTCCGATTTGGTTGGTTTTAGGGAATAGGTTCGGAATCCCCTGTTGGATTTGGTCACGATTCATGGTCCATACCTTCCATGTTTATCTTACCTATTCTCGTTTTATTATCAGATCTAGATTTAACATGATTTCATAGTTTGGCAATGACCGGTAACTTCATCATGTACGAAGTCTTAATAATTTGGTCTTGATCAGTCGAAGCTTACTTCATCATATCTGAAGTCTAACTTCATTATATACGAAGTCCACTTCGCCATATACAAAGTTTCACTTCGTCATGCATGATTTGGTCATGTTCAGTTGAAGCTAACTTCGTCATATCCGAAGTCTAACTTTGTCATATACGAAGTTATACATGATTTGGTCGTAATCGGTCGAAGCTTAACTTCATCATATCCAAAGTCCAACTTCGTCATATACGAAGTTAAACATCATTTGGTCCTTATCAGTCGAAACTTAACTTTATCATATCCGAAGTCCAACTTCGTCATATATGAAGTTAAACATGATTTGGTCGTACAGTCGAAGCTTAACTTTGTCATATTTGAAATCAACTTTAACTGACAATGTTATATCTTGACCAGTCAAGGTTGGCAGCCGAATAGATATATCGATTGCCTTAAACATCGATTGCTAACCAACATTGATTGTCCTTAAACATCGATTGCTGACCAACATCAATTATCCTTAAACATCGATTGTTGACAACCATCGATTGCAACTCAAACATCGATGCTAACTAACATTGATTGCTCCATTAAACATCGATTGCTAACTAGCATCGATTGCTCCTTTAAACATCGATATCTAACTAACATCGGTTGTTCCTTTAAACATCGATTGCTAACTAGCATCGATTGCTCTTTTAAACATCGATCGCTAACTAACATCTATTGTTCCTTTAAACATCGATTGCTAACTAACATCAATTGCTCCTTGAAACATCAGTTGCTAACTAGCATCGAATTATCCTTAAACATCGATTGCTATTATATTTATACCGATTACTGTTACAAACATAGTTCTATATCGATTATTGACTGTTTTATCCATTACCATATTGTTTAGTGTGCCTTTAATCAAACCTCTCCACAAATATAAATATATATATATTCCAATTTATTTAGGATTACAAATCCAGGTTATTACAGCGATGCACCTGCATCTATCGACACTCTTGCAGAAAATTCAAAGATAGGTAATATACCTTCAATTAAATGGATGCCTACACCTGCGCTCTGGTGATGACCATAGCTCATCCTCGACCCCTTTGGAAAGGCAGACCTCTACCTCGATCTGTTGGTGGTTGTTGGGGTTGTTGCTGCTACTGTGGTGTTGCTCTACCATAACTGTACTCTCTGGGATAAGGACAATTCCTGATTAAATGTCCTGGTTGACCACAATTATAACACCTATATCCTAGAGAAACTTAGGATGTCTAGCTATACTCTGTTGGGACTCCTCTGACTCTGGCCTGAAACCACGACCTTGTTAGATTGTCTGCTGTCTTCCACCTCCTCGACCTCTGAATATCTTCTTTAACCTGAAACCCCACTTAGTAAACCCTGATGAAGATGCTCCTGATGGTGCCTTGCCCTTTCTAACACCTGGAGAATGCAGTGAAAGCTGAAAACTACTGAACTTCCCTATCTGTCTGGCCTGCATGGTCCTCTCTAAAATAGCTACTCGCTGAGCTGCTTCTTCTACTATTCTACACATGAGGGGAGTCACAACATCCTGCAACTCTGGTCGCAAACCTCAAATAAAATATTCCCCATCATTGCATTATCTGTAACCACGTACGATGAATACCTGCTCAACGCCATAATCACATCTGATACTCTAATATTGATAAATTCCCTTGCTACAACATTCTAAACTGCTCCCTTTTTGCTTGCTGGATTTGAAATTGAAAGAAAGCATCATTGAACACTCCCAAAAACTTTGACCAAGTGATGAAATCTTTAGTCCTTCTTGCAAATACCACCTGCATCTTCAATCTCCACCATTCTTGTGCAAAACTGTGCAACTGATACGTAGCCAAAATCACTCTATCTGCTTGTAAAAATCTCATAGTAACAAAAAC
Organism: Colocasia esculenta; assembly: GCA_014218235.1. Lineage (NCBI taxonomy): Eukaryota > Viridiplantae > Streptophyta > Magnoliopsida > Alismatales > Araceae > Colocasia > Colocasia esculenta. The sequence continues at coordinate 4,215 of JACBKR010004843.1, forward strand.
CCTCTCAATCTCGTACACCCAATGCTCTGCTGTATCTGGATTCGGACCTCCTAAATAAGTGGGTGGCTATAACCTCAAAAACCTCTCTACTAACGCTGTGAGCTCCTCTGTACTAACTAGACGTGTCGGTACTGCTGGGGGTACAGGCACAACGGGTGGTACCTCAACTCCTAGTGGTGGTGGGGGTGGTGCCACTGGTACTGCCTCCTCTACAACCTGAGGTGCTATCACTGCTGGTTGGACTGGTACCTGCTGATCCAACCTTGTCCTAATCACAGTAATACTTTCCCACACTCTCTCAATCAACTGATGAGTAGGCTCTTCTGGTTTATCTCCTCCACCTCCCCAATCTCTTCTATCAGCCATTTCAAACTCTGCACATACATCATTCCAAACCACATAACACACTAGCAAGTCAATACACAACCAGGGCCAACTACCAGAAGCGGATGGAAGTAGAGATTAAGGCTATGTAAATCTCATGATTCCTTTATATTCACACAGACCTTGCTCTAATACCAACTATAGTGGTCCTCATCGCTCAAACCCGTTAACTTAATAACAAACCTGATCTGACTCCGCCTCCCACGAACATGCCAATGCCTCGCAAGGGATACCAACACAAAAGTCCGTGGAAACATAAACAAAACAAATTAAACATATAAAAGATCACACAATTTATACTATCTCACATATATTTACATGAGGTTTACATAGCCATTTCTCAACTAAAGTCAAGGAACAAAGTACAGCAGCCTGGGGCATACCCCGAGATACAACAGAAAGTAAGTTACACTATTGGTGGTGTAGATCTGACTCTTCTATGGTGCAGCTCCGAACTAGATGAGGGACGTGAACTCTCCTACTCCCCTTCATCTGAAAGGAGTAAGGGTGAGCCTCACAAGTCACTCGCTCAGTAAGGAAACTCCCTCAAAAGCCAAAAGAACACCAATCTCACAAGAAGCAAGTGTCAAGAATTACATTAAATAGTTAATAGAGCTACCTAAGCATGGAGCTACAATGTAATTAAATAAATAATTTTGTACCGACAATCTAGTTTAAACATTAGTAAATAAATGGAAAACCACGCTCAAGCGCCACACTCAGATCATGAAACATGGTTCGCGACACTAGCTACTGACCCGGACAAACCACACATGACTACCTCTCAGTCTCGCAGGCACAGCTGAAAGGTCTAGCTGCCGCTCCACCTTTACAGTGCTAACAAGCAGTGAGACCAACCAACACCACACCAGTAGCGACACGTTGCAGACCTACGCCTCACACACCTCTATGAGTTTTGGAACCCTTAGAGTAAGGCTATGGAACACGGACTAGCTGGGGACCGATACGTCTACCGATGTATGTCCCCCAACCATGAGCGCGCTACGAACGACCGAACTGAGAACCAACACACCACAAGTTGTTGCCCCACTATCGTCTTTCCTTCAGCCGGGCATATAACTTGACAGACAAGTGACGGTTCCAGGAAGACGACACAAACCTTGACGATACACATAGTACTGGGAAAACCCCGAGCACTAAAGTGCCTGGTTCCAAGAGAACCTGGGGTACCGGACTCGAGAGGTAACACGAAAGGCGTTGTACTACCCAACTCGCCACGTACGCACAAACCATGCAACTTCAACATCCGTTAATCTCGATAAGTGCCAAAGCACTGTTACTATAGCACCTGAAAAATTCAGTATTTTAAAAATTCAAAATAATAAATTTCTATAAAATAGAATAATAGAAAACATACATACCATTACCGTATGTGCAAGAACACATATAAAAATTCTGTAAAAATGATAAATCAACCCCAGACATTATTTCTAAATGTTCTACTAAGAAATTAAGCAACGAAAAATCCAATTGGTCAGGTATACGTCACAATGCGACTCATTATCCAACTTAGGGAACTAAGTCGGAAAACGTTAACACGGAAAAATAACGTGCCCATAAATTTAGCGAACATGTCAGAGAGACTTCCAACATCATGTAATGATTAACCATTATCGGGTTTGGACCAATGACCTCTCATAGCCCATGAATAAACTCAAATAAGAAATACAATAAAATCCATAACTCTATTATTCCCTAATTAAAAAGGGAAATCTCATAAGGTAAATTCCAATAAATAATGGGTTTCATTAAATTGACCATATAATATTTATTGGGCCAAATAAGGATTTTTAAAAGGATAAATAATGGGAAAATACCCTAAATTCGCAACTTAAATATACTTAATAGAAAAAAGAGCATTTAATGCATTAAAGAAGCAATTTGGGTTGGAATTGGATTCCTAAACCTACCCTAGTTGCTTGGCCACGAATTTAGCTCCCTTCCCAACCCAAATAGAAGTTCTGATGCTTAGAAAGGGAGAGGAAATAGAAAAATTTGTAATTAAATAGTAGTTGGAGTCCTATTAGGAAATAGAAACCCAACAAGCATAAATACTCCCCAATCTCTCCATGGCCGGCCCTAACATGTTGCTGGGACTTGCTGGACGTGGAGAAGAGGCCAAGGAGGTGGAGATTTCGTGGGTTGAAGGCTTCATCAAGCTTCATCCCGAGTTCTTCAAGTTCTTGCCCTAGAAGAGTAAAACGACTAAAGGTAGGCATTCTCACGAGCAAAACCTAATTTATTTCATCTGTAGATTGTTCCATATATTAGGAACAAAACCCTCAAGTTTCATATTTTCTCATTAAGCCAATCTTTTATGGTTGATTTTTGAAGTTCTGTAAACACCATGAACCCGACCCTTCTTCTTATTCTTGATCTCCATGTATACTCAACCTCGTGCTCTCAAATTTTAACTGGAGTTACTGATGGATGTTAGGTATCTCTTGCCCCTAATAGCCTAATTTTCATCCATCCTACATTGTGAATTAAATGTTGCATGATCTTGACGATGTACTGTCATGATTTAACCTTGACTTGTGTTATAAGTTCCATACCTCTTTGTGGAGTCGTTTTTAGATCAAGTGTTCAACATAGAACTTGTTACGCTATGAGTCTATTGTCATTGGACACTGATTTCGCTAATTTTACTTTTCTGTACCAAGAGGTTTAGCCCAAACATGATCACTGTGTCAGATTCACGTAGTCAGTCACATTACGTCTTATTACATAGTCAAACGATCTTTGTCTCTCAATTAATTTCTACTGTACAAAGTATTAGTTGTAATCCAACTAATAAAGGTGGTTTCACCCGATTTGGATCACTCTAGATTTGCTTTGATTTTTCAAACCCACAGGTGTCAAAACCAATCCAAGTCGGAGTTAGAAATAGGTAGAAAAAGCAACACAAACGTCATTTTCAGGTAGTGACAGGTCAACACGTTGCTACCATAAAGCGACAACATCATGGTCGTGACCCATACCAAAAATCAGACAGTTTCATGGTCTTCTTCAGAAGGCAGCAAGATGATGGTCGCCTTCACTTTCAAAAGGCGACAGGCAATGTGTCGTGTTCTGCCTATGTCCACTTAATCGGCCATAACTTTTTCTATAGACCTCGGATTGACGAGCCGTTTTCTTTACTGGATTTCTCATTAAAAAAGCTTCAATATGGCATATTCATGTGTGAGATTGAATAAAAAATCAATGAGTTATGACCTAAGGAAGTGAAGTGATGGGACTGCAATTGCTTCTAAGGGGCAAACGTCTTGGTTTCCATCGTTTGTGTCGTTCTTTGCATGTGTGAGTTTGATCCATTCTAGGAAGGTTCTAGAAAGTCATTTCATGCATTTAACAACCCATATGAAAGTTAAAACATGTTCACATAATTTTTAATTGATCTTAAGTTCATGATCATGCTCTCTACCTATCGATTATTCACTTTCTTGCCTTGTTAACGAACTTGCTAAAATTGGTCATGCATGGTTATTACTTCATGATTTATTACTCATGATACTTGCCATAAATTGAGTTTCCATAATCGGATTCACACAAATGCACTCAAGCGATTCTCACGCGTGGCATGCGCACACACTCTAGCATGATAGGAAAGCCTCTTCTTGGCTTGTGGTGAACTCTCCATCGGATGTTCCTTTCTCCGGACTAGTGACCCCTTGACCAAGGCCTCCGTAAGTCTCCTGTGTCCATGGATTCCCACATGGTCAATGAGCTGGTTGTACCCTAACACCTATGATACCCTTTAGGGATTGTAAGATCCAAACGGCCTTAGTTTGCTCTCATTCTTATCTTGAATCACGGCAGACCTCTGGACTTGTGTGTAACATGGCCAGCGGAAAGGTAGTGTATTCCACCTCACTGCCAACACCAAGTGCACATGTTGTGCAACTGTTACTATCGCTGTTTACTCGACGTTTCACGTGCAATGACCATAAGATCTCATCTACACTCTACTCGCTCATCTATTCAAGTTCACTCTACTATCTCATCTATCTCATCTATTCATTTGGAACTCTCTTGGTACCCTTGAACTGTGTGGCTCCTACTGTTTTGTACAGTTCTTGACTGTCTATCGCTAAATGGGTCTTGTGACTCTATTGACTTGAATGCATACTGCTGAGGGCACAGAGAGTGTCCGAGGGGCTCCAATCTAGTCCTAGAGGCAGAGAGCCACCCGAAAATACGTGCAGGGGCTAATGACAATGTCTACATTTGCACCAGTTCTGACTGACTGTTCTGAATTAGCTAGACATTGACTGTTATACTGTTAGTCTGTTTGTTCAGACGTACTGCACTACCACTGACTATTACTGAATTGCTACTGTCTTGTTATTTAGCGACTACTGTCGTACTCTCCTACTGCATTGCTGTGGTTCAACTATATTTTCTCGTTGTCCTTTGACAACAAAGTGCCATTTAATAATCAAAATAAGTGTTATGTTTTCTCGCGGCGATCTACAGATAACCAAAGTGCCATACTATTTCGATTGAGAAAAATCAATCAAAGTGCAATTACTCTCTCTACGTGACCATCCACTTTCTCTCTCCTCTCTATACATGTTACTTGCTATTATTTGATGTTGACGTTACTTGTGTTCATAATCATTGTGCTATACTCGATTCTTGTGCTATATCTGGACACTCCCACTATTTCAATCATGTGCTATCATGTTGTCTCTTACATTACTTGACTCTCTCTCTCTATCGTTAGTTACTCTGTCATTTAATGTATTAATTATGTAAAGTCTGCTTGAGCCTGAGATTTAAGTCCTACTGGGCATTATCGCTCACCCTTCGTTATTTGTTATTGTGTCTCAGGTAAGTCAGACAATGATGTCACACACACCAATGGGACGGGACCAGTGTGATGAGCGACCTGGAGTTAGTTGATGAAGTTGCCCTAGCTTTAGATTTCTTTTCAATGTGATGATGTCATTAAGCCCTAGGTATTAGCTCCGAATTAGTGGTTGTAATGGTCTTCGTGATTTTATAATGAAATGAAGAATTTATTTCAATTATTGTTGTTAGATACTCTAATGTTTGCGTCTGTATGCGCAATTCACGTTACCATACTTGTTGCTCACGTTTTACTCCGATTTATTCCGCTGCTAAATTGGAGGGACGTGACAGTTGGTATCAGAGCCTAGGATGTCTTGATTGGGTATCCTAGGTTTAAGATGTTCTAGGATGTTCTCATTGGATCTCTTAGGTATAGGGTGTTCTAGGATGAACTGCCATGACACGTGTCTAAGTCAACCACCATACCTTTGTGAGAGGTTGGGTCAAGCTGGGGATTATGCTAGGAGCTTAACTATATATATAAGCACCCTATGTTTAAGAAGAAAATTAATAAGTATTATTGCTCGCAGGAACTAGAGGAGATGGCTGGCGAGCATGCACAAATGCACGAATTACAGCAAACTGTACAGGGGTTAACTCAAACCCTTAACAACGGGATCCAAGTAGAAGCAAGAAATGGGGCAGGAGACTTATATGGGAACTTTCAACGAATAAATCACCCTAGGTTTAATGGAACTCCAGATCCTGATGAAGCTGAAAATTGGGTGAAGGTGATGGAACGAATCTTTAGAGTTATGCAATGTTCAAAGCAGGAGAAAGTCCTTCTAGCAACCTTCTAGTTAGACCGCAATGTTAGAGCTTGGTGGGAAGCTGCCAGTTGACAATTACCCAACTTCAATATAGAGTGGGATAAATTTTTAGAACTCTTCAACACCAAATACTTTTTTGAGATGATTCGTGAGAAGAAGGCAAATGAATTCACCAATTTAAAACAATGAATGATGTCTGTAGCAGAATATGAAGTGCAATTTGAAAGACTAGCATAGTATGCACCACATTGGTGAGTACGGAAAAGATGAAGGCAAAGAGATCCTTAGAAGGGTTGAGACCTGTGTTCTGAGAAAAGTTGGCTCCACTAGACATTGTAGTATATTCAGACATGGTATTAAGAGCTCAATTAGTCGAGGACACCATGGAACTTCTTGAAAAGATCCATAAGAAGAAGGTGTTGAAAACGGAATGTGCTACTCATTCCAATGATAATAAAGGAAGAAAATAGTAGATAGCAAGAGAATGAAAGGTGAGGTGAAACGGAAGGAAGTTTGTGAATTTTGTGAAAATCCAGGGCATCAGGTAGATAACTGTTGGATGAAATTGGGCAGATGCTTGCGATGTGGAAGTCAACAACATCGAGTCATTGATTACCCAACAAAGAAGAACCAAACTCCACGCCAAGGACGATTACAAGCCCTTGTGGATATGAATCATGCCAATGAAGGTGGACAGGTATTATCACTACACCCTTAGTATAATTTCATATTATTTTCACGATAGCAAGGCCCTAAGTGGGGGAGATGATGGATTGAAATACTTAGAATAAATTGGTAGTCGTATCATATCATGTGAATTTGGGACCAAATTCTTTTTTAAGTGGGGGAGGATGTAGCAACCGGAAAATTCAGTATTTTAAAAATTCAAAATAATAAATTTCTATAAAAGAAATAATAGAAAACATACATACCATTATCGTATGTGCAAGAAACATATAAAAATTCCGTAAAAATGATAAATCAACCCCAGACATTATTTTAAATGTTCTACTAAGAAATTTAAGCAATGAAAAATCTGATTGGTCAGGTATACGTCACAATGAGACTCATTATCCAACTTAGGGAAATAAGTCAGAAAATCGTTAGCACGGAAAAATAACGTGCCCATAAATTAGCGAACCTGTCAGAGAGACTTCCAGCATCATGTAATGATTAACCATTATCGAGTTTGGACCAATGGACCTCTCATAGCTCATGAATAAACTCAAACAAGAAAATACAATAAAATCCATAACTCTATTATTTCCTAATAAAAAGAGAAATTTCATAAGATAAATTCCAATAAATAATGGGTTTCGTTAAATTGACCATATAAAATTTATTGGGCCAAAATAAATTTAAAAATAAAATAATGGGAAAATACCCTAAATTCGCAACTTAAATATTACTTAAATAGAAAAGAGGCATTTATGCATTTAAATAAGCAATTTGGGTTGGAATTGGATTCCTAAACCTACCTAGTTGCTTGGCCACGAATTTAGCTCCCTTCCCAACCCCAATAGACGTTCTAATACTTAGAAAGGGAAGAGGAAATAGGAAAATTCGTAATTAAATAGTTGTGGAGTCCTATTAGGAAATAGAAACCCAACAAGCATAAATACTCCCCAATCTCTTCATGGCCGTCCCTAACATGTTGCTGGGACTTGCTGGACGTGGAGAAGAGGCCAAGGAGGAGGAGATTTCGTGGGTTGAAGGTGTCATCAAGCTTCATCCCGAGTTCTTCAAGTTTTCTTGCCCTAGAAGAGTAAAACGACTAAAGGTAGCATTCTCACAAGCAAAACCTAATTAATTTTGTCTGTAGATTGTTCCATATACTAGGAACAAAACCCTCAAGTTTCATATTTTCTCATCAAGCCAATCTTTTATGGTTGATTTTTGAAGTTCTGCAAAGACCATGAACCCGACCCTTCTTCTTTATTCTTGATCTCCATGTATACTCAACCTCATGCTCTCAAATTTTAATTGTAGTTACTGATGGATGTTAGGCATCTTTTGCCCCTAAAAGTCCTAATTTTCATCCATCATATGTCGCGAATTAAATGTTGCATGATCTTGACGATGTACTGTCGTGATTTAACCTTGACTTGTGTTATAAGTTCCATACCTTTTTGTGGAGTCATTTTTAGATCAAGTGTTCAACATAGAACTTGTTACCCTATGAGTCTATTGTCATTGGACACTGATTTTGCTAAGTTTACTTTACTGTACCAAGAGTTTTAGCCGAAACATGATCACATAGTCAGTCACAATACATCTTATTACATAATCAAACAATCTTTATCTCTCGATTATTTACTACTATACAAAGTATTAGTTGTAATCTAACTAATAAAGGTGGTTTCACCCAATTTGGATCACCCTAGCATTTTTTTTTATTTTTCAAACCCACAGGTGTCAAACCCAATCCAAGTCGGAGTTGGAAATAGGTAGAAAAAGCAACCCAAACGTCATTTTCAGGTAGCGACAGGTCGATACGTCACTACCATAAAGAGACAACATCATGGTCACGACCCATACAAAAAATCAGACAGTTTCTTGGCCTTCTTCAGAAGGCGACAAGATGATGTCGCTTCACTTTTAGAAGGCGACAGGCAATGTGTCGCGTTCTGCCTATGTCCACTTAATCGGCCATAACTTTTTCTATAGACCTCGGATTGACGAGCCTTTTTCTTTGCTGGATTCTCATTAAAAGGGGTTCAATATGGCATATTCATGTGTGATATTGGAATAAAAATCATGCTATCTACCTATCGATTATTCACTTTCTTGCCTTGTTAACGAACTTGCTAAAACACGTAGTTACTTGCTATAATTGGTCATGCTGGTTATTACTTCATGATTTATTACTCATGATACTTGCCATAAATTGAGTTTCTATAAACGAAGTTTCCATAATCGGATTCACACAAACGCACTCGAGTGATTCTCACACGTGGCATGCGCACACACTCTAGCACGATAAGAAAGCCTCTTCTTGGCTTGTGGTGAACTCTCCATCGGATATTCCTTTCGCGGACTAGTGACCCCTTGACCAAGGCCTCCGTAAGTCTCCTTTGTCCATAGATTCCCCCATGGTCGACGAGCTGGTTGTACCCTAACACCTATGATACCCTTTAGAGATCGGCAAGATACAAACGGCCTTAGTTTGCTCTCGGTTCTTATCTTGAATCACGTCGGACCTCTGGACCTGTATGTAACATGGCCAGCGAAAAGGTAGTGTACTCCACCTGACTGCCAAAAACGTGCGCATGTTGTGCAACTGTTACTATCGCCTGTTTACTCGATGTTTCATGTGCAATGAACATAAGATCTCATCTACAGTCTACTCATTCATCTATTCAAGTTCACTCTACTATCTCATCTATCTCATCTATTCATTTGGAACTCTCTTGGTACCTTGAGCTATGTGGCTGCTACTGTTTTGTACAGTTCTTGACTGTCTAGCGCTAAATGGCTCTTTGACTCTACTGACTTGAATGCATACTGCTGAGGGCACAGAGAGTGTCTGGGGCTCCAATCTAGTCCTGGGGGCAAAGAGCCACCGAAAATACCTGCAGGGGCTAATGACGGTGTCTGCATTTGCACCGGTTCTGACTGACTGTTCTGAATTAGCTAGACATTGACTGTTATACTATTAGTCTGTTTGTTCAGACATACTGCACTACCACAGACTATTACTGAACTGCTACTGTCCTGTTATTGAGGGACTACTGTCGTACTCTCTTACTGCACTGCTATTGTTTAATATATTCTCACGTTGTCCTTTGACAACAAAGTGCCATTTAATAATCAAAACTAGTGCTATGTTTTCTCTCGGCTATCTATGGATAACCAAAGTGCCATACTATTCGATTGAGGAAAATCAATCAAAGTGCAATTACTCTCTCTACGTGGCCATCTACTTTCTCTCTCCTCGCTAAACATGTTACTTGCTATTGTTTGATGTTGACGTTACTTGTGTTCATAATCATTGTGCTATACTCGATTCTTGTGCTATATCTGGACACTCACACTATTTCAATCACATGCTATCATGCTGTCTCTTACATTACTTGACTCTCTCTCTCTCCATCGTTAGTTACTCTGTCATTTAATGCATTAATTATTTAAAGCCTGCTTGAGCCTGAGATTTAAGTCCTACGGAGCGTTATCGCTCACCCTTCGTTATTTGTTATTATGTCTCAGGTAAGTCAGACAATGACGTCACACACACAATGGGACGGACCAGTGTGATGAGCGACCTGGAGTCAGTTGATGAAGTTGCCCTAGTACTATGGAGTCTAATAGTTATTGCTTTAGATTTCTTTTCAATGTAATGATTTCATTGAGCCCTAGGTATTGGCTCCGAATTAGTGGTTGTAATAGTCTTCGTGATTTTATAATGAATGAAAGAATTTATTTCAATTATTGTTCGTTAGATGCTCTGATGTTTACGTCTGTATGCGCAATTCACATTACCATACTTGTTGCTCACATTTTCCTCCAATTTATTCCACTGCTAAATTGGAGGGACGTGACAGCTACTATACTTTAATTACATTAAACAACATAACATGACACTCCATAAACAAAAATATACTTATAGCCCTCAGAAGCCAAAAGGCGATAGGGTATTTTGTCACGTTCATTATGCGACGCCTCGATACAACACGTTCTGAATCGGAGTGCAACAGGTTGAGCTATTGTTTTTAGAATGCAACATCCGGGTCATCGCCTTCACAGACAGAGCCCCAATATGGAAGTACCACTTTCGAAAACCCATAAAATGCAAGTAAACATCCATGTAAAACAATTACAACTAGTCTAATAGCTATACTAACATGCCATCTATCAATTAGAACTCATTTCATGCATAAAACATGATGACTACACCAATCACAATAAGAAATGAGTGAAATTTCCCTACCTATGTGATGAACAAGAAGAACAACCACAGATCGGCATTTCCCACACTCCGAGCAACGTCCTCGAGTTGAGAGCATGCCAAACCATGCAGTACACGCTCTAATCGTCTCAAATCCAGCATCAAAATCTCCTCATGGCCGAACAGAGCTTCCACTGCCCTGTTTGGCTGACCTAGAGTTCTTAACTCTATAGATTTGAGATTTGGCCCATTTCCGCATTGTTCATGGCCCAATAAGGTTGGTTTGATCGCTTGTTGACTTGCCTCGGATCCCATGTAAACATCCACATCGATTGCTGCTGAATCCAGGTGACAGCACAAGACCTGGACGTCGACTATGGTGACGTCCATATATGTTGCCGTTTGCATGGGGTTGGCGGCAGCATCGCTTGACGTCAACCTGGGTTTACTTGGTCTGCGCAACTGCCCAAGAATATAGCCCACTTGCATCATTCTCTCGCCCATGCAATGCATGGGGCCATTCCCAACGAGCAAATGGGCACCTGGCACCCCGTTGACCCAGTAAAATCCTACGTGGCCCCCTCTCATTGGTTTAAGCTTTAATACATGGATTTCCACATGTTTAAGTGTGTTTCTTCACACTTGAGCATCCTATGCTTACTAGCTCCGCCCCCACTACCTATATATGAAGGTCCTTGGCATTCTAAGTGAGGGGGGAGAGGCTGGACGAGCTAGAGCTTTCATGCTTTGAGAGAAGAGAGAGAAAAGTGACTTGAGCCTTGAGCTACCAACCTTGTTTCCTCTCTGTCCCTCAACCCTTGGAGCGTCCAAGAGGCTTCACCACGAGCTGGAGGAGTCCACAAAGGAGTCAACCACACCACTACAAGAGGATCATCTCCCTCTTATCCTTCTCTTTCCCTTCTTCTCTCTTTTGCTTTTCATGCTATTCACTTCACACACATACACTCTAAGCACGTAGTGCACTTCCCTACACACCTAAAAGGGGATTTCCAAACCAAAAATGGAGGGAAGAAGGGTGGTCATAGCATTTGGCCACCCCTCTTCTCAAGCCCGCAACTGGTACGGGGCTCTCCTTTTGGGTTTCTTCTTTTCATTTTGGACGTTTACTACACTGCCCTAAGTCTAATAGAGCTCTCTCTTTGTTGCAGGAACACTCAAGCAAGACCGTGGAGCTTCCTTTCTTTGGCCGGCCGAAGAGAGGAAAGTCGGAGTCGCGCCATTCACCGCTGTGTGAGACCACGTCACTGGCGCGATCCAAACACTTCCTTGGGCACAGGTAAGGCACTGGCGATCACCTCCCACTCATTTCAATTGCTGGTTTCTTCATTTTTCTTGGTCAATCTTGTCAAAGGGAAGTCAACGAGCAAGAGAAGTCAACCAACACCCATCCAACGCCAACGAGGGAGCACCCAACGTTCGGGAACCTCCGGAGTAGCAGCTGCTGCATCGGGTTGCGGAACGGGACGTCCACAAACTCATCATGTAACGCACTGGCTATTGCGTCAAGAATGCGATAGTTTAGGCTGTCGCCTTCTTGATGCCGCCTCCACGCAGCACCCTACACATGCACCACACGTCGGGCATGTGCCCAACACCCCGAAATAGCGACAATGGGAACACGACGCCGTTGTCTGTTGCGTTAAGAATGCGACACCCACCCACGTCGCCTTCACAGACAGTGAACCAGAGGGTGCATTGGGCTTGGATTTTCAGCCCACTACACCCACATGACCTATGCAAACACCAAACACCACCTATTGCCCATACATTGGCCCATAAACAATCAACCATGATCCGAACGATCATGTCGTTACAAAGGACCCCGCAGCCACATTTTTAAGAGAGGGATAACATCATAGTGTTGGCAAAGCTCTGCTATTTTTTAGAGAGAAAAAGAGTCCCTCAAACTTGGTTGAAGCGCTCTTCAATTCGAGGGGCGGTGCTGTCGGTTTCTCAACGTGGACGTACTTCATTGGAGCCTGTCCAAAGCTTCTCCCTCAACACCATCAACTCTTCTATTTGTTGCAATCAAATTCTTCTTCTTTTCTCACTTCATTTATTGTTTTAACTTCTTTTTAAAATCTCTTTAGTGCATGCATCGTCCCCGCTTTAGTCTTTTCTTTGTGTTCTTCATATCATCATCATCATCACGTACACACACACACACACCCATACTCTTGGGGTTTAAAATACCACCACAAGGTGTGTTCATGCCCTTGCAAGTCTTTCTTTCCACTTCTTTGAATATTGATACTACACAACTTGGGATAATACGTTTGTTCTTTATTGTTTATTGTGTTGGATCTTTGCAAGGTAACCAAGAATCAAAATCTTCTTCGTCAGCTGGCCATTGGAGAAGTAAGAGTCAACCCACGTCTCTCGCACACTTGGAGTGAAGGTAAGTACCACATCCTTCGCTCTTTCCTTCGTATCCACGTATACCTAGCGATCACACTCCATATTTAGTGCACGCATACACTCCTTCCCTTCCCACCTTTCTCTTTCCTCTTTTTCCATCCATAAATAAAATAAATAAAATAAAGTTATCTTTTCAATTTCTATTTGTGATTTTAAGCACATCCATAATAGTATTTTTTTAATCGGTTAGTTTCTATTTTTAACCGATTAATCATGACATTATTTGTAGTGTGACTGTTAGCAGTTATTTTTTGTCTTCTTTGAGTTCTCGAGGATACACCAATTTTAATTTTGTTATTTTTATATTTTATTTTTTTATTTTTATTAATTAATTTTTTGACCTCAACAGTTAATTGATTATTATCTTCTGTGAATTTGTTAACTACAACAATTAATCGGTTATTTTATTTTGTTAATTTGTTAACTTCGACTATAAATCGATTATTTTCTTATGTAAGATTGTGATTTCTCCTGTTAACCAATTATTACTTCCAATGTATTAATGTGTTCCTCTTTTAGTTCTTTTAGCTCTTTGTGAATTTTCTTAAAGTTTTCAAACAGCTCATTGAATGCATCTTCTATAGTATAATCATCATCATTCTCAGTAAGGGAATAATAAGGTAAGTTAGATAATACCTGATCATGGTTAGCCATTAAGGCAAGTTTGCCTTATCTTCTTCCTTGTGTGATCCTAAGCATGATGTGACATCCGTTTCCTCATCATCCCAAGCTACCATAGCTTTCTTTCCATAATTCTTCTTGTATTTGAGGTTTGGATTATTCTTTCTCTCTCTATCTCTTTCTTTCCTTTTCTTGAGTCTTGACATTCTGTCTTCAGATGTCTAGATTATTTGCATTGTAGCATATAGTGTGTTCTTTTTCGGAGGCTTTTTTCTTCGACAAATCTTCTTCTGTCGTGACTTGCATTTGGATAGCTTCTTTTTCTTCTTTGTTTTTTGGATTCTTCTTGACAACATAGCTATTTCTTCTTTCTCGTTGGGCAACATTTTACTATGTTCTTCATATGAAGAACCATCTTCTTGACTAGCCTTAAACACATTCGATACTTCTCCAATACTTGTTGTTGATGTGATACTCGTGGGCCATAAATGACCTGATTAGTTCTTCCATGGTCAACTTTCTCAAGTCATTGGCCACTTCAATTGCTGTAACTTTTGCTATCCATACACCTGAAAGAGAGAAAAGTAATTTTCTAATCATGTCATAGGCAGAGAGATTCTTACCTAGTGCCGTCAATCCATTGGTGATGTCCGTGAATCTCCTATACATTTCTGATATGGACTTCCCAAATAACATCTTGAATTTCTCCAACTTAGCAATCAAGATGCCCACTTTTATCTCTTTGACTTTGTTTGTGCCTTCATACGTGAGAGTGAGCTTATCCGATTTTCTTTGCCAGTGTTACAGGTAGAGATGTAGTTGAACTCCTTTCTTGAAATAGCACAAGAAAGAATATTTTTGGCCCTGGCATTCAAAGATAATTTTTCTTTATCTTCTTGGTAAACTCAAATGTCCTTCTTTAAGAATAACCTTTTTATCTCCATTTTCAATCACATTCCAAAGATCATAACTTTGACCTTTGAGAAACACTTCTATGTGTGTTTTCCAATAAGCAAAGTCTACACCATCAAATAGAGGGGGTCGATAACTGGTGTGACACCCCTACAAGAATATGTAAATAGATTAAATTAGCAAATTACAAACAACTCGGACTAGTCATTTTCAGGGCTCGAGTGGGAAAAGAACTCTGAAGTTAAGCGTGCTCAGTTGGGAGTAGTCCCAAGATGGGTGACCTTCCTAGGAAGTCTAACAACTAGCACAGTTGTTGGGCCAGTTTACTGGTTGGGTCATCACAAATGGTATCAGAGCCTTGCCCAGTCGGAAATGCAGGAACTAAGTGCCACACAAGGCAAAGTGCTACGCTATGGGAGCAACCTCTTGAGGACATAATGGCGCAAAGTGCTACATAGCAGGAGCCACCTCTTGAGCTTGTGGGGGCCACCTCTAGAATCCTATTTGCCTGGGGTTTGACTATGTGCTATATGTGAGCAGTGACGAGGACCTCACTTATATAAGAGGGGTAGATTGTAACATCCTATACAAGAATATGTTAAATGGACTAAATCATCAAACTACAAACAACTCGGACAAGTCATTTTCAGAGCTCAAGTGGGAAAAGAACTCTGAAGTTAAGTGAGCTCAGTGGGAGTAGTCCCAGGTGGGTGACCTTCCTGGGAAGTCTACAACTAGCACGGTTGTTAGGCCAGTTTGCTAGTTGGGTCGTCACAAATGGAGTGACCTTCACCACCAGTGCCTTCCATAGCTTAGATCTTTCTCTCAAGTCGTGAGACCCTGAAATATGAGAGACCAAGCCTCTGATACCACCTACTGTTCAAGCTATAGAGACATAGAGGTGGGGGTGAATAGGTTATTATCATGATAGTTTACTATATCAATTGATTTAGATAAATGTAACCAAATTATGCTAGGCAAATCTGATCAAAAACAAGTTTTATAAATGGTTAGAGAAAATGAAGCAAGTGCATAGGTGATGATCCAAGAATGTCAAGTGAACAGGTGAACATGTAAGAAAGAAACCAAGTCACCACCAAGCAAGCACAACACCAGGGTTTATTCTGGTTTGTGGTGATCCACTCAACCCTAAGTCCAGTCCTCAAGGGCAAACTTCATGAGATTTTACTAACTGTGTGTCAACCACAACCAACATTACAATTGCTAACTATAGACCTTGGCTGGTCCAACAACCTCCTGAGTATCTTAGGCCCTCACCTCCTTCCACAGGTGGAATCTACCCGCCTGAAACACTAGTTTCACCTATGAGGTGGAACAACCACACATAACAAAATAGGTCTTCTCCTTCTAACCAAGAAGGAACATCACTAGATACAAACCTCTGGCCGGTCTCCACTAGTTGCTGCACAGACAGGTCATCACCCCAATGGTGGAAAATACACCTAAACAATAGTTCTTCTCCTTTCAAGGAGGAACACCACCATAACAAACCTCTGGACGGTCAACTCTATTTCTAGAGAGAATATGTCGAAGAAAGATTGTCTACGAAGCTAGACAGATAAGGCACATAGTAAGCACAATAAATTTGTCCCAACAAATGAAAAGATCAGCAGCAGGAAGCTCATTGCAGTTGAGCCTTCAATGCAGAGCAAGTGAATAATCTTGATCTGTGGGCGTGACTGAGAGTTGAACTCTTTCCTTCAAAGTTATCTTTTTCAGTGGACTTTCACGTTGCGCAGGAAGAAGATTGGATGGAAAGCTTCTCTGGAGGCTAGGCTTTTACTCTTTCATATAAGCACTCAGATCAAACCTCAAAAACCTTTTTGTATGTTATGTGTAGCTCCTGTGCATTCTTCTTGTAACAGTTCCATATGGCTTTCTTTTATAGTCGCCTTTTCATAGTTGTTGGGTGATCATTGTCTCACAGTGATGTGTATGTTAAACACAGTCTTGACATGATCAAACACTTTCCTTTCAGCAAAGGTCTTCTTTTCATTTTGTAGCCTTAGTTGTATATCCTCGTACAGATAGCTGGTGTACAGTCACAAGATCATGGGTGGCATGCTTCTAGATACTTGCAAAAAGTAGTATCTTGGCAGACCACAACTTGCCTATTTGATGAACATTTCAAGATAAGTGTTATATATAAAATAATCCATCAACCAATGCGTATTTGACATACAAAAGACCTTTTTAGAGATTTGAACGTTGAGCCCTTATGTAAAAAAATTTGCTACAGTGAAACTGATATATCATAAAGTCTTCACCATACTTTTACAATAAAATAAATCTTTTTTGAAAAGTTTTGAGATGAGAGCAATAAATATTCTTTTAGCACACATTACTTCTGTCACGCCCCGACGTGGAATATCGGAATGTGAGGCAGTTGCAAGTAAAAGGTACAGAGCGTATAATAGACATCAAACCATTGGACAAAGAATAAATGCTAAAGCAAAGCATCTCATAATAATTCCTCAAATGTCTATTACAACCACTA
>JACBKR010004844.1:0-13201 GCA_014218235.1 Colocasia esculenta
CATGCAAAATTAGGTGTTTTATTTACTGTAATTCCATGAAGCTCAGAAAATCTGAAAATTGAGGGTATCATCTTGAACCCGAAAACAGCATGTGGTTAAAATTTCAGGTCATTTGGATTAGTAAATAAAAAGTTATGTGTTTTCATGTGAAATGTGATAATTCGTTCATATGATGTAATGTGATTAGATTTGTTTAAACCCAACATGATTAGTGTGTTTACTGTGTGTTAAACTCTGAAATTCTGTAGTACCATGTTAGGAAAAACAAGGTATTCATGTGAGTGAGAAAGTGAATGAGATGAAGTGTTATGTGTAAAACCAAGTGTAAACGGTAAATGTGTAAATGTGTAACTGTGCCAATGTGACACTGCTTCCGTAGAGGGCAGTGGAGCTGTATCAGGGAAAAGTCCCCTGAGAAAGTTCATTGTGTTAAGTGACCCTAAGGGCATTAGGGGGAAATCCTGGAGGTGGACAAGTACCACTGGTTAGGGTGGAGACTTGTTCTCCCGGTCTGCGCAGTCCAAGAGTCGCCATTGGAATGCCTAGATGGCGTCTATGTGTAATGTGATGTGTATATGTCCTTCTTTGGTGGTTTGGACTATGTGTCACGGCACCTAAATATGTGTAAAGTGTAATGTGAAATGTGTATGTGACCATGTGTAAATGTGTAAGTGACAATGTGAATGTGTATGTGTAAAGTGAACCATGTGAAAGAGGAAACTTGTGTAAAGAGAATGTGAAACTAAAGATGTGGGAGTATGTTATTGAAAACCATGTGAGACAAATCTGAAACCATGTGAAATCAGTAAACTCATGTTATCATTATCATGTTTATGTGTGCATAAATGCCTAGAATCCATGTTAGGGATAATTAGTGAACACGGGCACAAGATAGCATGAATGGTTGTTAACATGATGTGTTTATGCATTATTGTAGCTCTCATGCATAGGATTTTCAGTGATGAAACTATATGAAATCAGCAACCTAAAGCATGTGAAAAGGGTCATGTATGTGTTTAAAAATAAGTAAAATCCATGCTAGTTGCGTTCCCTTTTATGTATGTAAATTGTTCATGTTGATAGCTTTCATGTTTGGTTCTTTAAAAGGTTAAAGTTCATGAGTAAATCGAATAGAGACCATGTCATAGGTGAAATCTATTTTAGAAATCTGAAAGCATGAGTTATGTATAAAATTGTAGAACTTTCATGATAGGTTGAAAACTTGAATTGACTAGCATGCTATGTGTGGCTAATTGTAAATGTGCATGTAGAAACCACTAGGACTTATAAGTGTATATCATGAGTAGTGTTGCTTGCTGAGTCCTTGGACTCACTCCTTGCTTCGGCGTACAGGTATAGTTGGTGACACAGTACCGTTGGAGGAGACGGTGGAGACGGACTCCGAGCGCGGAGACTAGCTAGTTGGAGTTTCTTTGAGAATTGTGTATTTCATAGTATGTAACTTTGAACATTGTACTAGAAGTATCATGAAAAGGATGTTAAGTGTGGACATTTGTATTTAATTTCAGCAATTTAAATTATGTGAACTCTTAGTTCCTTTTGTTAATTGCAAACTACATGTATGTTTAATGTGGATGATGAATGAAAGACGATGTCTTTTTACTTCCGCTACTCTGTTGTATATTCGCGTGTATCTCAGCTGTATGTATCGTTTGGGTAAATGTCCCACTGTGGCAGCACTCGCTATACCGACGTGGGTCGGTATGACCGTACCGGTGTAACGAGGGCCGCCACAGAGATTGGTATCAGAGCGACCGGTGAGATTGCACATGAATATACATAAGTCATCATCCCCATTGCATGCTAAGTATGTCCACATGTGTAGAAAACACTAACAAGAAGTGAAAAATAGATAAGAAATTGGTTAGAAAACTTAGTAACCTAACTCTAATGGTGGCTGAAATTTTATGACAGCCATGGCTTCCGTGGACGACGTGGAGGCGTGCCAGCTCGCGACGACGAGCAGAGGCGTGATGATCAGGTGGAGCAACAGGCCCCAGCACCGCGAGGCCCTATGCTTCCCCACCACCGCCAGTGGACTACGGAGTATTCATGCAAGGACTGGTGCAAGCCATGCAGACGCAGGCTCACACCCAGGCAGCACTCCGGCCCAGTTGGAGGCCAGGTAGGTAGAATAATGAAACAACTTAGTAGTTGCTATTGGTTTGCATGATATTGTGTTTATTGTATATTGTTATTGTTAATGTAGCAGGCTCACGCCCCAGCTCAGGACCATGGTGGACCTCCATCATGGAACGATTCAAGAGGATGACCCACCCTCTTTTAAGGGGGAGAGTGATCCGCTATGGCAGAAAGCTGGATGAGGGAGACGGAAAAAATCTTCCGAGCTATCAGGTGTCCTGATGAGGACAAGGTGACCTTAGCCACCTACATGCTACATGTATGTTTTGGTTTATGCTTGAATGTTGGTTGTTAAAGTTAGAATTTGTTAGTTGGTGCTTATGAAGGTGTATTGCAGGAGAGAGCTGATGTATGGTGGTCCTCCCTTCTACGTACGTGCTTCGAGGACGGAGCAGTTGATGTGGCATGGGACGCGTTCGTGAGGCTCTTCCGAGCCAAGTTGTCCCAGAGCACATCCAGGACAAGATGGAGCAAGAATTCCTTCCCTGACGCAAGGATCAATGACCGTCCTGGAATACGAGGCAAGGTTTCTGAACTTTCTAAATATGCACCGCATATAGTAGAGGATGAGCGCAGGAAGACCAAGAATTCGTGATGGGTCTCAAACCATCACTGAGGACGAGGCTCGTGGCGTTCGACCACCGCACGCTAGACGAGGCCCTCAGCGCAGCCTGCAGACAGGAGGGAGAAATGGATCAATATCTGGAGGAGAAGAAGGCTTCGCAGAAGAGGCCGGCAGCATCATTCCAACGGCAAGATAAAGAGAAAACGGTGTACCAGACACGCAGAAACCAACGACAGCCAGCAACTCTCAGGGTACTCTGTACGTTCCCCCGGCGCGAAGAAGAAAGAGTGTCCCCATTGTGGGAAGACTCATGGTGGGTCCGAGTGTTGGTTAGTAGCGGGTAGATGCCTAAAGTGTGGGAGCAGCGACCACAAGATCAAGGACTGCCCAAGACTTCAGCAGGGAGCTCAGCGTGGAGCGCCAGTACCAGCAGTAGCGGCAGCCGCGCCAGCTACAGGATGACCAAGAAGGCCTCGAGCCCCAGCTCGAGTGTTTGCGTTAGCTCGTGAGGACGCCGAGCAGGCGGAGCATGTCACCGAAGGTACGGTTTGCTTTTCGGTGTGCACGCTCGGGTTTTGTTTGATATGGGTGCTACTACTCGTTCATTTCCGAGCGGTTCACTAGGCAGTTAGCCCTAGAGTCAGGCATAGAGTATGAGGAATTAGAGGTTCCTTGTCTGTGCACACCCCTGCGGGTACGGTATCGACTAGGAAGTGCATTCCGTCGTTACCTGTGTGCATTGAGGATAGATTCCTAGATGGGTGTTTCTTCTGCTAAAGATGAAGGACTATGATTGTATTCTTGGTCTGGATTGGCTAGAGGAGCACTATGCGTTAGTGGATTGTCGTAAGAAGAAGATTGTTTTCCTCATTCCTGGCGAGGATGAGTTCTCTCATCCCTTGCCAAAGAACTTAGCGGGAAAGTTAGTTATCTCTGCCATGAAGGCGATGCGCATGGTGAACAAGGGCTGTGACGCATTTCTTGCCAGCGTTATGCTAGTACCCGATGCTGGTTCGTCACTGACTCTTGCGGAGATCGATGTGGTGCAGGAATTTCTAGATGTCTTTCCCGATGACTTGTCTGGATTACCACCGGATAGAGAGATAGAGTTCACTATAGAGTTGCTTCCAGGCACCTCTTCTATCTCGAAGGCTCTATATAGGATGGCGTCTGCAGAATTAGCCGAGTTGAGGAAGCAATTGCAAGAATTGCTCGATAAGGGATTTATTCGCCCTAGTGTTTCCCCTTGGGGCGCACCTGTATTATTCGTCAAGAAGAAAGACGGGTCACTTCGGTTGTGCATTGATTATAGAAAGCTAAACCAAGTGACTGTGAAGAACAGGTATCCCTTACCTCGGATTGATGATCTGTTTGACCAGTTGCAGGATGCATCAGTCTTCTCTAAGATTGACTGCGATCTGGTTATCATCAGTTGCGGATTAGGAGTGAGGATGTGTCCAAGACGGCATTTAGATCCTGTTATGGACATTATGAGTTTTTGGTTCTTCCATCGGATTGACCAACGCCCCTGCAGCGTTCATGGATCTCATGAACCGGGTGTTTAGTCCGTATTTAGATAGCTTTGTTGTTGTGTTATTGATGACGTGTTGGTCTATTCTCCGGACGAGGCCACACATCGTCAGCATTTGAGGTTAGTCTTAGAGGTTCTCCGTGAGCACAAGCTGTATGCGAAGTACAGCAAGTGCGAGTTCTGGTTGCGCGAGGTTCACTTTCTCGGGCATGTTATCTCCGGCGCTGGTGTTGCAGTTGATCCAGCAAAAGTCCAGGCAGTTATGGATTGGGAGATTCCCCAGACTCCTTCGGAGATTCGTAGTTTCATTGGGTTAGCTGGTTATTATCGGCGATTCATTGAGGGTTTCTCATCCATCGCCGCCCCCTTGACAAAGCAGACCAGGAAAGGTGAGAAGTTTGTATGGTCTGAGGCATGTGAGCGTAGCTTTCAGCTATTGAAGGCTAAGCTTACTTCTGCTCCGGTATTGGTATTGCCTAGTGGTCTAGAGGGCTTTGCCATTTTACCGATGCATCTCAGGTTGGTTTAGGCTGTGTACTCATGCAACGAGAGAGGGTAGTGGCTTATGCTTCTCGTCAGTTGAAGGAGCATGAGAGGAACTATTCGACTCATGATTTGGAGCTCGCAACTTGGTTCATGCACTAATATCTGGAGGCACTATCTTTACGGTGTCAGATTTGAGGTGTTTACCGACCACAAGAGCTTGATGTATCTTTTCTCCCAAAAGGAATTAAACCTGAGGCAGAGAAGATGGATTGAGTTCTTGAAGGACTATGACTTCGACCTTCAGTATCATCCTGGAAAGGCGAATGTCGTAGCGGATGCTCTTAGTAGAAAGAGCTTTCGCTCCAGCAGGATTGGAAGATGTTGGAGGATGCAGCGTGCTCTATGACCGAGTTAGAGCCATCGTTGTGTCAGGCTTTTGTAGCTCAGCTATCCCTTAGATCCTCAGTCTTGGATGAGGTGATTGAGCAGCAGAAAGCCCAACTAGATTGTTAGAGTTAGTGGGTAAGGCGGGCATTGCTCGTGATGAGGACGGTGTGATTAGATTTCAGCACCGTGTTTGTGTCCCTAGTGTAGTAGATGTCCGTGAGCATGTGTTAGCGGAGGCTCATAGATCGTGATTCTCTATTCATCCGGGTAACACTAAGATGTATCAAGACTTGAAGAGATCATTTTGGTGGTCCGGCATGAAGAAGGATGTTGCGGATTATGTGTCTAGGTGTCTAGTATGTCAGCAGGTGAAAGCCGAGCGGCAGCGACCATCCGGCTTATGCAGAGGATAGATATCCCCGTATGGAAGGGGAAGCTGTCACTATAGATTTCGTATCGGGTTTACCTCGATCTAGAAGGGGCAATGACTCGATTGGGTAGTTGTAGAGATTCTCGAAGACTGCTTATTTCTTGCCTATAAAGAAGAAGCAGTCAGTAGAGAGTTTAGCTAGATTGTATGTAGCGGTATCATTAGATTGCATGGTGTGCCGAAGTCGATCATTTCGGATCGAGATCCGAGATTTACTTCGAGATTGTGGAAGGGTCTTCAGGATGCGTTAGGTTCGGAGCTTAAGCTCAGTTCGGCGTTTCATCCCCAGACCGATGGACAGTCCGAAAGGACTATCCAGACGCTCGAGGACATGTTGAGAGCGTGTGTTCTAGATTGGAAGGATGATTGGGAGCGTCATTTACCTCTTGTGGAGTTCGCATACAACAACAACTTTCATGCTAGTATTGGTATGGCTCCATTGAGGCGTTGTATGGTAGGCCTGCAGATCGCTTTATGTTGGGAGGAGACTGGTGATAGGCAGTTGATCGGACCGGATTTAGTTCAAGAAACTTCGGATAAGATTTAGCTTATCAGGAAAATGCTTGTTGCGGCACAGGATAGGCAGAAGAGTTTACCGACAACAGAAGAAAGGATTTAGAGTTCAAGGTTGGCGATCATGTCTTCTTGAAGATATCGCCTACTCGAGGTGTTGTCAGATTTGGCAGGCATAGCAAGCTAAGCCCTAGATTCATGGCCCATATGAGATTCTCAGACGTTTGGGCAACGTGGCGTACGAGCTAGCTTTACCCCCGGTTTTGGCTAGCGTTCACCCGGTATTCCATGTATCTATGCTCAGGAAGTATGTCCGAGATCCGTCTCATGTGATTAGTTATGAGCCAGTGGAGATCCAGCCAGATCTTTCGTATGTCGAGCAACCAGTAGCCATTCTTGACCGGAAGGTTCAGCATCTCCGGAACAAGAGTATCGCGTCGGTGAAAGTTCTATGGCGGAACTTCTCACGTGAGGAGGCTACGTGGGAGCTTGAGGATGCGATGAAGAAGAAGTATCCTTTTGTTTGAGTAGTGTCGTTCTAACTTCGAGGACGAAGTTTCTTTAAGGGGGAGAGGGTGTAAGACCCTCGAATTTCCGTCGCATTATTTGTAAATTATGTGTGTATATTGTGCTTGTGTATGCATGTACATATTTACGTACGCATTAATTAGTATAATTACGTGTGCATGTGTTTATATTAAGTATAAATAATGTATGTATTGCATGATGATAGTATGGATACGATACCTTATGTATATTGCATGTATATATGCATGGTATGCATGATTTTCTGCATAATTTAGAGTTCTGGCCGAAGGCCACCTTGGCGTCAAGCCCAGGCCGTTTATAAGGTGTCAGCATCCAGACATGGACGCCAACACTCATCCCAGCGTCCAGCGATATGGACGCCAACTTCTCTGACCTGCATGTGCAGCAGAGCTGCAAGCTTCTGAAACAAGGCATGGCCACCATTGGGGGGATGTCCCCCAACGGCTCTAAGGGTGTCCTATCACCCTAGTGAGTGGGAGAGAGACCCTCCTTAATCCTGAACCCGAATTGGCCTCTCCCCACTCTTCCCTTCACCCTTGCAAGAGGAGAAAAAGAGAGGAAAACCCTAGAGAGAAAAGTGTGAGAAAATCCATTACCACCCTCAAATCCGACCCTCTGGAGCTTGATCTGAAGATCTACTGTGACAAGGAGGAAGCTGGAGCAAAGGAGAGGCTTCCCCATCATCCCCTTGCTGTGGAGCTCATCCAAGAAACCGGAGGAAGGTGATCTTGGAGGCACTTCTGCAAATTTCTTGGGACTGCCCAAGGAGGTCTTCACCGAGCCTTAGATCCCTTGGAGAATTGTGAAAGGCAAGTGACCTATCCTGATGTTCCCTTATGAGTCTAGGATGGTTTTGTGATTTTTATGGATTTTTCCTCGAGTCCTAGACCCTCCTTTCACCATAGTTTCAGAGCTCGGGTCTGTGTTTCTGCACAGACCTGATTCGACGGCAAGGTCCCTGGACGCCCAGATCATGCTTGGCGTCCATCGACCATGCCGTGACCCTGAGTCAGCGGCCAGAGACCGCCGCCGAGTTCTTCTGGACAGAACAGTGAGCTGTTCTGTCCCTCTTATACATTAATTTCGGTATGTTTTACGTGATGAGGATATATGGTAAACCTTATACTCTATGTATATGTGCATTGTGGTGTGTGGATGAATGTGGTGTGATGGTGAATGTGGAAATGGTATTCCTTAAACTTGTGAGCATGAATTGTTGATTCTTGCAAATTTAGTTCATGATTAGAATTGTATGAAGGCCTTGGTTTTGGGTCTGATGAAAGTCAGTGGGTCATTTATGTGTTTTGAAATTTTGGTAATTCATCCATGCTTGTGGTAATTTGCTAATAAATCCGGTTCGTAAAATAGAAGCATGCAAGGATGGTTTGTAGTGACCAATCCATAGATGTATGAATTAGGGTAATTTGTATTCTAAATTCATGCATATGTAGTAACTTATGTTAAACAGCAAGTGGCTAATTTGCAAGATGTGTTAGACTCCATATTAACTTAAGATGTGAATAACATGCTAATTAGGTGTTTTTTTACTGTAAATTCATGAAGCTAGAAAAATCTGAAAAATTGAGGGTATCATCTTGAATCCGAAAACAACATGTGGTTAAAATTTCAAGTCATTTGGATCGGTAAATAAAAGGTTATGTGTTTTCATGTGAAATGTGATAATTCGTTCATATGATCGTAATGTGATTAGATTTGGTTTAAACCCAACATGATTAGTGTGTTTACTGTGTGTTAAACTCTGAAATTCTGTAGTACCTTGTTAGGAAAAACAGAGTATTCATGTGAGTGAGAAAGTGAATGAGATGAAAGTTTATGTGTAAAACCAAGTGTAAGACGGTAAATGTGTAAATGTGTAACTGTGCCAATGTGACACTGCTTCCGTAGAGGGCAGTGGAGCTGTATCAGGAAAAGTCCCCCTGAGAAAGTTCATTGTGTTAAGTGACCCTAAGGGCATTAGGGGGAAATCCTGGAGGTGGACAAGTACCATTGTTAGGGTGGAGACTTGTTCTCCCGGTGTGCGCAGTCCAAGAGTCGCCATTGGAATGCCTAGATGGCGTCTATGTGTAATGTGATGTGTATATGTCCTTCTTTGGTGGTTTGGACTATGTGTCACGGCACCTAAATATGTGTAAGTGTAATGTGAAATGTGTATGTGACCATGTGTAAATGTGTAAGTGACAATGTGAATGTGTATGTGTAAAGTGAACCATGTGAAAGAGGAAACTTGTGTAAAGAGAATGTGAAACTAAAGATGTGGGAGTATGTTATTGAAAACCATGTGAGACAAATCTGAAACCATGTGAAATCAGTAAACTCATGTTATCATATCATGTTTATGTGTGCATAATGCCTAGAATCCATGTTAGGGATAATTAGTGAACACGGGCACAAGATAGCATGAATGGTTGTTACATGATGTTTTTATGCATTATTGTAGCTCTCATGCATAGGATTTTCAGTGATGACCATATGAATCAGCAACCTAAAGCATGTGAAAAGGGTCATGTATGTGTTTAAAATAAGTAAAATCCATGCTAGTTGCGTTCCCTTTCATGTATGTAATGTGTCATGTTGATAGCTCTCATGTTTGGTTCTTTAAAGGTTAAGTTCATGAGTAAATCGAATAGAGACCATGTGATAGGTGAAATTTATTTTAGAAATCTGAAAGCATGATTATGTATAAAATTGTAGAACTTTCATGATAGGTTGAAAACTTGAATTGACTAGCATGCTATGTGTGGCTAATTGTAAATGTGCATGTAAAAACCACTAGGACTTATAATGTATATCATGAGTAGTGTTGCTTGCTGAGTCCTTGGACTCACTCCTTGCTTCGGCGTACAGGTATAGTTGGTGACACAGTACCGTTGGAGGAGACGGTGGAGACGGACTCCGAGCGCGGAGACTAGCTAGTTGGAGTTTCTTTGAGATTGTGTATTTCATAGTATGTAACTTTGAACATTGTACTAGAAGTATCATGAAAAGGATGTTAAGTGTGGACATTTGTATTTAATTTCAGCAATTTAAATTATGTGAACTCTTAGTTCCTTTTGTTAATTGCAAACTACATGTATGTTTAATGTGGATGATGAATGAAAGACGATGTCTTTTTACTTCCGCTACTCTGTTGTATATTCGCGTGTATCTCAGCTGTATGTATCGTTTGGGTAAATGTCCCACTGTGGCAGCACTCGCTATACCGACGTGGGTCGGTATGACCGTACCGGTGTAACGAGGGCCGCCACAGAGATTGGTATCAGAGCGACCGGTGAGATTGCACATGAATATACATAAGTCATCATCCCCATTGCATGCTAAGTATGTCCACATGTGTAGAAAACACTAACAAGAAGTGAAAAATAGATAAGAAATTGGTTAGAAAACTTAGTAACCTAACTCTAATGGTGGCTGAAATTTTATGACAGCCATGGCTTCCGTGGACGACGTGGAGGCGTGCCAGCTCGCGACGACGAGCAGAGGCGTGATGATCAGGTGGAGCAACAGGCCCCAGCACCGCGAGGCCCTATGCTTCCCCACCACCGCCAGTGGACTACGGAGTATTCATGCAAGGACTGGTGCAAGCCATGCAGACGCAGGCTCACACCCAGGCAGCACTCCGGCCCAGTTGGAGGCCAGGTAGGTAGAATAATGAAACA
This sequence comes from Colocasia esculenta, assembly GCA_014218235.1. Classification (NCBI taxonomy): domain Eukaryota; kingdom Viridiplantae; phylum Streptophyta; class Magnoliopsida; order Alismatales; family Araceae; genus Colocasia; species Colocasia esculenta. The sequence goes on from JACBKR010004844.1 coordinate 10,302, forward strand.
ACTTAGTAGTTGCTATTGGTTTGCATGATATTGTGTTTATTGTATATTGTTATTGTTAATGTAGCAGGCTCACGCCCCAGCTCAGGACCATGGTGGACCTCCATCATGGAACGATTCAAGAGGATGACCCACCCTCTTTTAAGGGGGAGAGTGATCCGCTATGGCAGAAAGCTGGATGAGGGAGACGGAAAAAATCTTCCGAGCTATCAGGTGTCCTGATGAGGACAAGGTGACCTTAGCCACCTACATGCTACATGTATGTTTTGGTTTATGCTTGAATGTTGGTTGTTAAAGTTAGAATTTGTTAGTTGGTGCTTATGAAGGTGTATTGCAGGAGAGAGCTGATGTATGGTGGTCCTCCCTTCTACGTACGTGCTTCGAGGACGGAGCAGTTGATGTGGCATGGGACGCGTTCGTGAGGCTCTTCCGAGCCAAGTTGTCCCAGAGCACATCCAGGACAAGATGGAGCAAGAATTCCTTCCCTGACGCAAGGATCAATGACCGTCCTGGAATACGAGGCAAGGTTTCTGAACTTTCTAAATATGCACCGCATATAGTAGAGGATGAGCGCAGGAAGACCAAGAATTCGTGATGGGTCTCAAACCATCACTGAGGACGAGGCTCGTGGCGTTCGACCACCGCACGCTAGACGAGGCCCTCAGCGCAGCCTGCAGACAGGAGGGAGAAATGGATCAATATCTGGAGGAGAAGAAGGCTTCGCAGAAGAGGCCGGCAGCATCATTCCAACGGCAAGATAAAGAGAAAACGGTGTACCAGACACGCAGAAACCAACGACAGCCAGCAACTCTCAGGGTACTCTGTACGTTCCCCCGGCGCGAAGAAGAAAGAGTGTCCCCATTGTGGGAAGACTCATGGTGGGTCCGAGTGTTGGTTAGTAGCGGGTAGATGCCTAAAGTGTGGGAGCAGCGACCACAAGATCAAGGACTGCCCAAGACTTCAGCAGGGAGCTCAGCGTGGAGCGCCAGTACCAGCAGTAGCGGCAGCCGCGCCAGCTACAGGATGACCAAGAAGGCCTCGAGCCCCAGCTCGAGTGTTTGCGTTAGCTCGTGAGGACGCCGAGCAGGCGGAGCATGTCACCGAAGGTACGGTTTGCTTTTCGGTGTGCACGCTCGGGTTTTGTTTGATATGGGTGCTACTACTCGTTCATTTCCGAGCGGTTCACTAGGCAGTTAGCCCTAGAGTCAGGCATAGAGTATGAGGAATTAGAGGTTCCTTGTCTGTGCACACCCCTGCGGGTACGGTATCGACTAGGAAGTGCATTCCGTCGTTACCTGTGTGCATTGAGGATAGATTCCTAGATGGGTGTTTCTTCTGCTAAAGATGAAGGACTATGATTGTATTCTTGGTCTGGATTGGCTAGAGGAGCACTATGCGTTAGTGGATTGTCGTAAGAAGAAGATTGTTTTCCTCATTCCTGGCGAGGATGAGTTCTCTCATCCCTTGCCAAAGAACTTAGCGGGAAAGTTAGTTATCTCTGCCATGAAGGCGATGCGCATGGTGAACAAGGGCTGTGACGCATTTCTTGCCAGCGTTATGCTAGTACCCGATGCTGGTTCGTCACTGACTCTTGCGGAGATCGATGTGGTGCAGGAATTTCTAGATGTCTTTCCCGATGACTTGTCTGGATTACCACCGGATAGAGAGATAGAGTTCACTATAGAGTTGCTTCCAGGCACCTCTTCTATCTCGAAGGCTCTATATAGGATGGCGTCTGCAGAATTAGCCGAGTTGAGGAAGCAATTGCAAGAATTGCTCGATAAGGGATTTATTCGCCCTAGTGTTTCCCCTTGGGGCGCACCTGTATTATTCGTCAAGAAGAAAGACGGGTCACTTCGGTTGTGCATTGATTATAGAAAGCTAAACCAAGTGACTGTGAAGAACAGGTATCCCTTACCTCGGATTGATGATCTGTTTGACCAGTTGCAGGATGCATCAGTCTTCTCTAAGATTGACTGCGATCTGGTTATCATCAGTTGCGGATTAGGAGTGAGGATGTGTCCAAGACGGCATTTAGATCCTGTTATGGACATTATGAGTTTTTGGTTCTTCCATCGGATTGACCAACGCCCCTGCAGCGTTCATGGATCTCATGAACCGGGTGTTTAGTCCGTATTTAGATAGCTTTGTTGTTGTGTTATTGATGACGTGTTGGTCTATTCTCCGGACGAGGCCACACATCGTCAGCATTTGAGGTTAGTCTTAGAGGTTCTCCGTGAGCACAAGCTGTATGCGAAGTACAGCAAGTGCGAGTTCTGGTTGCGCGAGGTTCACTTTCTCGGGCATGTTATCTCCGGCGCTGGTGTTGCAGTTGATCCAGCAAAAGTCCAGGCAGTTATGGATTGGGAGATTCCCCAGACTCCTTCGGAGATTCGTAGTTTCATTGGGTTAGCTGGTTATTATCGGCGATTCATTGAGGGTTTCTCATCCATCGCCGCCCCCTTGACAAAGCAGACCAGGAAAGGTGAGAAGTTTGTATGGTCTGAGGCATGTGAGCGTAGCTTTCAGCTATTGAAGGCTAAGCTTACTTCTGCTCCGGTATTGGTATTGCCTAGTGGTCTAGAGGGCTTTGCCATTTATACCGATGCATCTCAGGTTGGTTTAGGCTGTGTACTCATGCAACGAGAGGGTAGTGGCTTATGCTTCTCGTCAGTTGAAGGAGCATGAGAGGAACTATTCGACTCATGATTTGGAGCTCGCAACTTGGTTCATGCACTAAATATCTGGAGGCACTATCTTTACGGTGTCAGATTTGAGGTGTTTACCGACCACAAGAGCTTGATGTATCTTTTCTCCCAAAAGGAATTAAACCTGAGGCAGAGAAGATGGATTGAGTTCTTGAAGGACTATGACTTCGACCTTCAGTATCATCCTGGAAAGGC
>JACBKR010004845.1:0-21507 GCA_014218235.1 Colocasia esculenta
ACTTTGATGAAGCAACCTCGAAGAGATCTAGCCTAGTTCGATCTCCACAAGCCGTGCAAGTATTGCTGGTCCTGGAGGCGATATGAGAGAGAGAAAGAGGAGAGAGAAAGAAGGAAAACGGGAAGAGCAGCTTCTCCTCTGCCTTGGGGACGATGGGACCTCGTGAGCAGAGCCTCCAGAGACCTCTCCTCATGGTAGTAGCCTTCCTCTCTCCCTTAGAGAGTCCTAGGATGTGTTCAAGTGAGAGATAGAGTTCAATCCCGAGTTAGAGAGAGAGTCCAAGTTGTGGGAGAGTTTGAGAGTCTATCTAGAGTTTGGATGAGCTTGGGGGCTCCCTAGGGATGAGGATAGGAGGTTTGGGCCGTAATCCAACTCAAAGGGACTTTAGATAGGCTCTAGGATGGAGAGAGAGGCCGAAAATCACGTAAAAACGTGTTTACGTGCATGGCGCTGTCGCGTCGGATTGTGGGGCCGCGTTCTGGTCGCGTCCATACACTAGGTCGCGACTATAAGACAGTCCGTGTAGGTCCCACGAAAAGGGCCATAACTCTCTCCACAGACATCGGATTGATGAGCCGTTTGTTGCGTTAGATTCTAGACTCAGAGGGCTACAAAATGATAGTATGGTATGCCAAATTTGGATTAGAAATGAGGATGTTATGAGCTCTCAAAGTGAAGGCATATTCAGAGGATTGGGCAGATTGCACAGTTTTGATGTTTCAAGTGGTGTTTGGCCATGGGCTTGAGAATGGGCTTGAAATTAAGGGTGAATGGGCTCATGATGGGCCAGAGAAGGACTCCAAAGTGATGGTCAATTTGGGACATCAATGATATGGACAAGAAATGTGCTCAACTTAAGGCCGAAAACGGGTGTCTACAGCTCGCCGTAATGATTCTTTAGTGATCATAAGATTTCTTTAGAACTCGCAACGACTTGCTCGCCGTAACGATTTCTTTAGTGATCATAACGATTTCTTTAGAACTCGCAACGACTTTCTCGCCGTAACGATTTCTTTAGTGATCATAACGATTTCTTTAGAACTCGCAACGACTTGCTCGCCGTAACGATTTCTTTAGTGATCATAACGATTTCTTTAGAACTCACAACGACTTGCTCGCCGTAACAATTTCTTTAGTGATCATAACGATTCCTTAAGAACTCACAACGATTTGCATCTTACAACGATTTGTTAAGTGTTTCACAACGATTTCTTCTGTCTCATAATGACTTGGTCAACCTGACTTATTCATAACGATTCATAAGTCATATAGGTAACATCTTTATAGTTTATATCGACTTGATATTTAAAACGTTGAATTGTCAAGTCTTCTCTTATGTCTGACTGATGTGCATTTAATGAAGACAGAACGTATCTACTGCATGCATGCAGATGATATCTTTTCATTATCGTGCATACTCTGTCAACATCTTTTAGATCAAATTATTTGGCATTACTATTTTGGTGAAAACTCATGTCAACATTTACTGACAACGAGAGACAGCCTAGCTGTCTACTTTTCTAGCATTTAATGTGTGCAGGGTCCTAAAGATGTTCTGTCATACAACGTTGGACCATACTGACGCCAGAAGACATTATCTCTTTGCGTGCTCAAATGAATAAAAGATTGTTGAAGCTCCCAAACTATCAAGCAGTCTAACGTCTACCCATCTAAGAGACAACGGTTACTTCAACGTCTATATTTCAAATTGAAGGTATAAATACAAGTCAGAAGAACAGAAGAAAAATAACGGTGTGTGTTCAAGCATTCAAATTATTCTGAAGAAAGTCTAGAGCAAGGAACTTACTTTTCTTCATCATCTTCTGCTCTTCGCTCTCTGTGCTGTAATAGATTTCTAAGAGATCCCGTGTAGTTCTGAGAGTGCAACTTGTCTTAGATCTTTGCTCTCAGCACTAGTTGCTTCAGATCCTTGCTTATTTAAAAGCTTGATCTAGGGGCTTGAATTCTTTCTCTCACTTGTGCTTCCCCTTCGTGTGTGAAGGAAGACCTGGTGGTATCCAGGGTGTTGTTCCCTTCGGGTGTGAAGGAAGACCTGGTGGTATCCAGGGTGTTGCTATTCCCTTCGGTTGTGAAGGAAGACCTGGTGGGGTATCCAGGGTGTAGTTGTTCCCTTCGGGTGTGAAGGAAGACCAGCTGAGCTGGGTGTTGTAGTGTCCTTAAGGGGGACTGTACCCTTGTTAGTGAAATCCTGAGAGATTGCTCAGGGACTGGACGTAGGACTCCTAAGGAGAGGAGGTCCGAACCAGGATAATATCTTGTGTTGTGTGATTGCCTTTCTCTTGTGTGTTTGTTATTCAAACTAACAGTCACTAACCTCCTTCGAAGAACATTTGTGTGTATGTTTAAATTTACAGGAATCGTCTAAAGATATTTTTAAAAGACCCATTCACCCCCCCTCTGGGCTCGTCAACTGGGCAACAAGTGGTATCAGAGCGAGTCTCTTCGACAAAGAAAAAGATCCAACGATCTGAAGAGTAAAGATCATGGCAGCCCAAGGTAGCATTGAAGGTCAGTCTGTCAACCGACCCCCTCTCTTTGATGGTGAAGACTATCCTTACTGGAAGACCAGGATGGAATATTTTCTACAAGGCCACGATTATCAATTTGGTCAATAGTAGAAGAAGGTGACCTGGTTGTCACAAATGAGAAAGCACAATGGACAGATGATGACAGGAAGAAAATTTCCTTGAATTGCAAAGCTAAGAGCATCCTTTGCTGTGCTTTGAGTAAGAAGGAATTCAACCGAGTTTCAGCCTGCAAATCCTCAATGGAAATGTGGGAAAAGCTCAGGATTACTTATGAAGGTATAGACAAAGTAAAGGAGACAAGAATCGACATTCTTGTCACTCAGTATGAAAGATTTCAGATGCAGTCAGGTGAGTCAATCACTCAAATGTTCAGTCGATTCCCGATATCCCAATGGTTTAGCCAGTCTGGGAAGACCTATGAAATTGCAGATATGGTAAGGAAAATTCTTAGATCCTTGCCATCCTCATGGACACCAAAGGTCACAGCTATAGAAGAAGCTAATGACCTGAAGAGAATGTCAGTAGAGAAGCTCATTGGGTCCTCATGGCCCATGAGATCAACATGGAAAGGCTAGGAGAGTCATCTAGCAGAAAGAAGCACCAATGCTTTGAAAGCAGAAGAAGATTCACCAGAAGCCAGCTCAAATGAAAGTGAAAGCGATGAGGATAGTGAGAATGAAGAAGCAATGCTCTCTAGGAGATTGCAACGGATCTTGGCCAAAAAGAAAAAATTTCAATCCGGCAGAAGGCACTTTAAGAAAAATAAGGACTTCAAAAGATCAGATGGTAAAGAAATGAAGAAAGGAGAAACCATCTGCTACGAATGTAAAAAGCCTGGACACATCAAAGCTGATTGTCCAAAATTCAAGAAACCAGAATTCAGGAAGAAAGAGAGCTCCAAGAAGTTCAGAAAGTATAAGAAGAAGGCAATGGCTGCAGCATGGGAGAACAGTAGTGACTCAGACAGTGAGTCAAGCTCATGTAGCGATGAAGAAGAAGCCAACTTGGCCTTCATGGCAAATACTGAAGAAAAGGTAACCTTGACTCTTCTTTTGATTCATGCAATGAATCTGATTCTGATAATCTAGAGGAAGCATTTAATGAACTTTATGATAAATATAGAGAAATAACCAACTGCTAAAACAAGTAAGAAAAAATATGCTGTTTAGAAAACACTAACTCTGATCTGAAAACAGAAAATGAAGAACTAGAAAAACAAATAACTGAACTTAAAAGAAGGAATGAGCTACTGTATGAAGATTTAAACGATAAAAATAAACAAATAACAAACTAGAAAAATAAGAAAGTGCAGATGAATTAAGGAAAGAAATTAAAAACTTAAATGAAGAAAATGATAAACTATCAAGCACACTAGAAAAATTTACTAATGGTAAAACTCTCTAATATTAAAAGGTGCTAGAAGATCAGGTAAGAAGAAAAATGGGTTAGGATATACACCCCCAGATAATGAAGAAACCATAGTCTATCCTAAAACATATTCAGCACCAAAATTTGTACCTGAACAAGATATAGCATACAAAGCTGATTTCAAATATATAGAAAAAGTAACTAAGTTATCCTGCTGTAGTCACTGCAATAAGTTAGGACATATTATAACTACATGCCCAACAAGACATAAGAAATGGATAATAAAAAGTAAAATGAATGATTAACCATCAGGACCCAAAAGAATTTGGGTACCTAAAGCTTGATGTTTTTATTTCAGGTTAACCCTCAAGCATCCAATGGTATTTGGATAGTGGGTGCTCAAGACACATGTCAGGAAACCAGAAGTTATTCTCTCATCTCCAAGCTGAAGAAGGAACAGTCACTTATGGAGATAATGGGAAAGGAACAGTGATAGGCAGTGGCTCCGTGAATAACAAAGGAAAAACAGTCATAGAAGATGTGTTATTAGTCAAGGATTGAAGCACAATCTCATTAGCATCAGCCAGCTGTGTGACAGAGGCCATCAGATCAAGTTTCAAGAGTCAAAGTGCAGTATAGTGATGGATGGAGCAGTCATCTTTGAAGTAAATAGAGAGAAGAATTTGTATGTGCTCTACCTTGAAGAACTCAAAGAGCAAAATATTTGTCTGGCAGCAAGTAAAGACAAGTCTACTGAACTATGGCACAGACGACTTGGACATTGCAGTATAGATGGCATGAGGAAATTTCTGAAGAAAAGTCTTGTGGAAGGTCTACCAAAAGTCAGTGGAAAGTTGGAAGGTGTCTGTAGACCCTGTGCTAAGGGAAAGCACACTAAAAGCTCCTTCAAGTCAAAGACGGTGGTGACCACCTCAGAACCCTTAGAGCTCCTACATATGGATCTATTTGGGCCAATGAGGACTACCAGTCTTGGAGGAAAGAACTTTGGATTTGTCATAGTTGATGACTATTCAAGATTTACATGGGTATCATTCCTAGAGCATAAAGATGACACTTTTAAAAACTTTGTTAGTTTCAGCAAGAAGGTCCAGAAAGATCAGAAGTTCAGCATTGTGTCCATCCAATCAGATCATGGTGGTGAATTTCAAAATGAAAGGTTGCTAGATTCTGTGATGATCAGGGAATTGAGCATAATTTCTCAGCACCAAGGACACCACAGCAAAATGGTATTGCTGAGAGGAAGAACAGAACCCTATTGGATATGGCAAGAACTATGCTTAGAATATGATCTGCCAAGATATTTTTGGGCTGAAGCAGTCAACACAGCAAGCTATATTGTCAACCGAGTGATGATCAGGCCAATCCTAAAGAAGACTGCATATGAACTGTTTAAAGGGAAGAAGCCAAAGATCAGCCATTTCAGAACATTTGGATGTCCCTACTTATTCACAACAATGGAGAAAGGGACATTGGTAAGTTGGATGCCAAATCAGATGAAGGCATCTTCATGGGGTACTCTTCTAAACCCAAAGGCTATAGAGTATTCAATAAACGTACTTTACTGATTGAACAGTCTGTACACATTATCTTTGATGAAACTAACCCTTCCTTGAGAAAGGAAGTAGATAGTGATAATGATGATGCAGATGAACTGTCCAAGAAACTAAAGGATACATCAATTGAGGACAATGATGATCCACCTCTGGAAGAATTGCAACAAGAAGAAGTTACTCATGAAAATCTTCCAAAGGAGTGGAGATACAAGAAAGATCACCCACTTGAGAACATTATTGGTGATCCATCCGTAGGGGTAAGAACAAGAGGTAATGTTATCCCTTTTGATTACTTAGCTTTTGTATCTCAAATAGAGCCTAGGACAGTCAATGAAGCACTTACTGATGAATCTTGGATAATAGCCATGCAAGATGAATTGAATCAATTCAAGAGAAACCAAGTATGGTCACTTGTTCCTAGACCATCAGATCATCCAGTCATTGGCACCAAATGGGTTTTTAGAAATAAATTGGATGAAACTGGTGCAATCTTAAGAAACAAGGCCAGATTGGTGGCTCAAGGCTATTCTCAAGAGGAAGGCATAGATTTCGATGAAACCTATGCACCTGTAGCTAGACTTGAGGCCATCAGAATACTACTAGCATATGCATCATCTTTAAACTTGACATTATTTCAAATGGATGTTAAATCTGCATTCTTAAATGGTTTCATAAAAGAGGAAGTTTATGTGGAACAACCTCCGGGTTTTGATGACACAGAATTTCCTAATCATGTTTTCAAACTTCATAAGGCATTATATGGTTTTAACAGGCACCTAGAGCCTGGTATGAAAGGCTTAGTTCTTTTCTTTAAACCATGGTTTCAGTAGAGGTCAAGTAGATAGCACTCTTTTCATAAAGTCAAAGGTCAAACACATACTATTAGTTCAAATCTATGTAGATGATATCACTTTTGATTCTACTGATGAATCTCTTTGCAAGTATTTTGAAAAGTTAATGCAGGGAGAATTTGAAATGAGTATGATGGGAGAACTCAACTATTTCCTTGGATTACAAATCAAACAAGGAAAAGAAGGAACTCATATCTGTCAAGCAAAATACACAAAAGAACTTTGAGGAAGAAGTTTGGATTCGACAATGCCAAACCACTGTCAACACCAATGAGTACATCAACAAGGATGGACAGTGATAAAGATGGTAAGAAAGTAGATCAAAAGATCTACAGAGGTATGATTGGTTCACTACTTTATTTAACAGCTAGTAGACCAGATATACTATTTAGTGTATGCATGTGTGCTAGATATCAAGCTGATCCTAAAGAATCACATTTAATTTCGGTGAAAAGAATATTTAGATATTTAGCTAAAACTCAAGACTTAGGTCTGTGGTCCAAAATCTTGCGAAATCGATTTGATAGGATACTCAGATGCTGACTATGCTGGATGCAAGATAGATAGAAAAAGCACGAGTGGTTGTTGTCAATTTCTTGCAAGATGTTTGATATCATGGTCTTCAAAGAAACAAAACTCAGTGGCACTATCAACAGCTGAAGCTGAATATGTAGCTGCTGGAAGTTGTTGTACACAACTCCTATGGATAAAGCAACAACTTGAAGACTTTGGATTAAGTATCAAATCAATCCCACTGCTGTGTGACAACACCAGTGCCATTAATCTCACCAAGAATCCAGTTCAGCACTCAAGGACAAACATATTGAGGTTAGATATCATTTTATTCGTGATCATGTTGCAAATGGAAATATTGAAATATCCTTATTGACACAAATGGCCAATTAGCAGACATTTTCACAAAAGCCTTACCTGAAGAGAATTCACATCTCTTAGAAGGGAATTAGGCATGTGCAATTTGTGATAAAGTTTACTTACAACTGGCACATTAATTTTCAGATTTAAGCTATTTTCCCTCCATGTTTTTAAGCGAAAGAAATTCAAATTATCCTTGTAACCACTCTTTCATTGAAGTCGGTTTGAATAGTCAACACATTTTGTCGTTTTCCTCCGCCTTTTGCACCTCACTTTCCACCCCATTATTTATTCCAAAAAATATATATATTAAATGCTACCGATTCACACTTCGTCTTCAACCTTTTCCCTCTTTTACCTGAGCCGATGCCCTAGCGATTACGACATCGACTCTTTGCCAGATTTGAAGTTTCTCATCCTTCTCGCGAAATTTCTTGAGGAATCTCTCTCTCCTTCCTTCTCAATCCTCCAGAAACCCTCCACACTTGATTCCATGGCCGCATCATCCATTTCCGAAAGCTTGGGTGGCTACAGCGCCGAGTTCTTGACTCGTGAGCAGCAGGAGAGGTTCCAGTTTGTGAAGTCAAAGATTTGAGGGAACAAGGCAGTGGATGTAGCAGACCTCGAAAAGAATGGAATGCATAGTATTGTTGAAGCTATGGCAAGGATGCAGTGGATGGGTTTCAACCTTCTCCGAGGTAAGCTATCCAGACCTCTTGAAGGCTTTTTATGTTAGCTTGAAGACTCAGGAAGATGGGCCTGGTCTCCTATGTGAAGGGCACCCAAATTAAGATTGACAGAGATTTATTGCATGATCTGTTTGGGGTAACCACATCGGACACAGTGGGGTTCACTCAGTGAACACCCAAGTCAAGGGTCTTGGCATTGTAGGACCAGGATACAGATTGAAGGATGGAAAATTGGATATTAATCAACTCACTGCTTTCAACCATCTTCTCCACTTTATTGTTTGTCAAATTTTGGTTCCAAGGAGCGCCACTTTCTCCACCTGTACCAGGCGGATTCTGATATGATGTACTGGGCCATCCAGAACAAGGAAATTAACATGGCCGCAGTGATGATGGAAAGAATGTCATTTGCCAGAGATTTGATTTGGGATACAAAATCCAAGCTCAACGTTTCAGTGCCATATGCACATTTGCTCACCAAGGTATTTAGACACTTTGGTATTGATCCGGCAGGAGCTGCTGTTAAGGAGATGGGCCAGTCAATCAGGTCCAGGAACCTTAGAAAGAGTGGATTCTCAGTCATTGATGGTATGTGGTCTAAGACCACAGTGGCCGAGGGAGAGGCATAATTGGTGATATTCCAGAAATTCCTGATGATCAGGAAGAGGTTGCAGTACCAACAGTAGAGCAATCAACAGAAGTTCAAAAGTAGCAGAACAGAGAATAGAGTTGAGCAAGCAACATCTTCAGTTCCAGCAGAATCAGTGGTAGAAGACTCACAAACCGAGTTGAGCCAGTTGGACAAGTTGAACCAGCAGCAACATCAGAAGAAAGGATGGAATTTGAGCCAGAAATTCCTCAGTTCCAGCAGTTGTAGCAGCAGAATTCCAACCAGCTATTGAGGCATTAGGGTCACCTCTTGTACCAAATGTTTCACAATCTCCAAAGGTACCTAGAGGAAGAAGTGGTAGATGCCGCCAATAATCTGCTTACTTCAATAATTGGCTCCATTCTCAGAGATGTGATTGATTCAGTCCTCACCACCCCAGTCCCCTCAGAGACTGGTGAAGTTGAGATGGAAGAAGCTGTGGCATCAGGCCACATTGAAGAATCTGGTAAAGCAGCAACTCAAGTGGAGCAATCCAGTGCTCCAATAGACGCTATTGTGGAAGATGCTCCCATTCAGGGGGAGCAAATGGAAATTGAAGAAGAAGCTCCTGCTCAGGGGGAGCATTCAAAGGAAAATAGAGAATAAGAAGACGCTCACCTTGATGAACCAGTGGACACTGTACCAGAAAATGATGATGTCCCTCATGGTCCAGAAGATGTCAGAGAAGGGGAGACAGCCAGCTCCTCCAGTTCGGATGATGATGAGCCTTCTCAGCTTCAGAGGCTAAGAATAAAGGGACAGAAGTAGAATCTGAAATTCCAATGTTGACAAATACTCCCTTTGAAAGGCAAGTAAACAGAAGATTATAATCAACTTGAAGCAGTAATAGAGAGACTTGATGCTCAAGGTCAACTCTTATGTTCTCTCCAGGCAGATACCAATTCAATCTTCATGAGCAAGCATCAGCCACCAAGGAGTTGGCCAGTGTAAGAAATGCCATGAAATGGTTCAATAAAGAAATGGGCACTATGAAGGAGATGCTAAAGCAAATTCTGAAGGCGGTTGGAGATCAAATTCCTCCTCCTCCTGCTGACCAAGCCCCAGAATCAGGGCCTTCAGGGCCAGAAGCAGCAGCAGCAGCAGCATCAGCAGAGGCAGCAGTGCATGAGCAAGGGCCATCAGGGCCAGCTGATCAGGTTAAGAGGCCTCCAGGGCCAGCTGAGCAAGGGTCAGGGCCATCAGGGCCAGTGGAGAGTGTGTCTGTGCAGACTGAGGCAGCTGAAGAGATCTTGGTAGCCAAGCCCCCAGCTTCTTCTTCTCCCTCTCACACACCCATTCCAGCATCACCACCCTCAGCTCCTACAGCTCACCTGCTCCTCAGACATTCAAGAAGCCCCAATCTAGACCTATTTCTTCTCCCACTCCATTTCCTTCTCCATAAACCTCAACTCCAGCCTCCTGTACTTCCATTCCTTCTCCTTCTCCTATCATGAGGCCCCTCCAGCATCCTCAGCTGGAGCATCCTCCTCCTCCTCTGGTCCCTCCATTAGACCAGTTGATGACCTCCCTACTACTTCCCATCTTTTCTTCATCCCACTCCTCCACCATCTTTCATCACTATCATACCTGAAAGAGCTCAACTCAACTCTCCCTTTATGGAAAAGATAAAGATGAGTTTGAGGAAGGGATCCTCAGGTCTGTGTTGAAGGTTGGAGAACACATCATAGGGCAGATCCTTCTAGTCCTGCCCCCAAGAAGAGGAAACTCACTCTACTTCCTCTCTTCCTCTGAACCCAAGTATCCACCTTTATGGTTCTCTCTTACAGTGGTTAACAAACATAACCCATTGTATAGAGAGTATCTGACAAAGGTTGTTTTTGCAACAATTGTCAACCTCCTTTTCTTAATCTTTTTGATCACTTAACCACCATCTTACCCTACACCTCTCTCACCAAATCCGAAAGAGCCAAAATCTTTTCTGGTGCTCATTCGAAATCTGAAGATCATGGGGCAAAGGTCACAAGGATCTCCTAAGGAAATTCATCTTGCCAAAGCTGCCAGATTTCCTCCAAGGGACCACTCCCTGACCTATCAGAGTGGTTCAGAGTGTATCATTAAGAACTCTGGGCACCCTACATTCAAAAGGAAATCAAAATGATCAGGCATTCATGCTTTTCAATAACTACAGATACATCAACAATCTTCCTGAAGTTCAGCTCAGTCAGTTCAAAAGGGCCATTTCAGCTCTGGCTCCAGCCATCTCTCATACTTCAGATGTCCAGGTAGATTTTGCTACCCTCCAAGTACTTGAGAAATAGCTCTTCCTCAAATTCACTTTCTAGTTATGGGACCCTCTGTAGGATCCATTATCTTGAACGTTTTCCAGAGTAATGGGCAAAATTAAAGTGCAGAAAGGCTGCCTGGTTGCTTTTCCTAGATTCTATTTAGGGAATATCACCAGGGGCATGTAAGTGCTGAAGTTCTAGCCCCTATTCTGTCTGAATGTGAAAGGCTAACATCTTCTGAATGGTCTAAGTTCTACCCCCTGTCAGCTCAGTAGCTGTTTGAGATCAATGAAGCTGGCCAGGGAAGGCAAACCAACCATTTCTCCAGCTACATTCCTTGATATGAACTCTATCCACCTAGTCAATGATCCCTTCAAAGTCTGGGAGGAACGATACAAAGTCTATGTGGCTCTTCACAAGGCTCTCAGGGACAACCACAATTACTATCTGTCACAATGGACCAGTTCCTCTCCTGTGCCAGCTTTGGGAAATCTTCTTCTCTTCGGATGACTATGGACAGAAACTCCTACATTGAGCTCTTGACAAGCACTATCAGCTTCATCTTAAGAAGATGGCCCACTATGGACCAAATTACTCTATTACTGTTGGAGCTTTTCAACAATACTTTGAAAGGCAGGAGAACAGGCACGGGAAACCATTTCCCACTATGCCTCCCTTTTGTCTCCTGCTTACTACTTACCTGTACCTCCACAGAGTTAATAGAATCTCTTTGCTTGTGATCCAATCTTTCTCTTCTTTCTTGTCGCAGTTTGCTTTTGCTTAATGACAAAAAGGGGGAGAAAAATATTAGCATGTCTGAAATATTCATCCAATATTTTCTTTAAGGGAGAGAAAATTATCATGTCATATCTTTAAACTGATTTCAGATACTTTCATCCATGCTTATTGTTCAGTTTTGTCATCACCAAAAAGGGGGAGATTGATGATCAGTCTGTCCCCAAGTAATTTTAATTAATAGTATATATTTTGGTGATTAACAAAACCTAACAAGATTTTATCTAATGAATCTTTCAGAAGTCTTTAGTACATGGAAAACTTCAAGGTCAAACAAGCAGTTAAGGTATGAATATCCCTAAAGTTTTTTATCTGATCAACATAATATTTCTCGAAGTTCATATCGACTTCTATTGAAGGCCATAACGATCTCTTCTTAAGCATATCGATTTCAATAGAATTATCATAACGATTTCTTTCTGGCTGAAAAGTCATGTTGTTTCAACAAATCGATGCCGTAACGATTCTATAAGTCATCGCAACGATTTCTTTAGAAAGCGCAACGACTTGCCCATCGTAACGATTCTATAAGTCATCGCAACGATTTCTTTAGAAAGCGCAACGACTTGCTGTCGTAACGATTCTATAAGTCATCGCAACGATTTCTTTAGAAAGCGCAACGACTTGCCGTCGTAACGATTCTATAAGTCATCATAACGATTTCTTTAGAACTCGCAACGACTTGCTCGCCGTAACGATTCTTAGTGATCATAACGATTTCTTTAGAACTCGCAACGACTTGCTCGCCGTAACGATTTCTTTAGTGATCATAACGATTTCTTTAGAACTCGCAACGACTTGCTCGCTGTAACGATTTCTTTAGTGATCATAACGATTTCTTTAGAACTCGCAACGACTTGCTCGCCGTAAAATTTCTTTAGTGATCATAACGATTTCTTTAGAACTCACAACGACTTGCTCGCCATAACGATTTCTTTAGTGATCATAACGATTCCTTAAGAACTCACAACGATTGCAACTTACAACGATTTGTTAAGTTTCACAATGATTTCTTCTGTCTCATAACGACTTGGTCAACCTGACTTATTCATAATGATTCATAAGTCATATAGATAATATCTTTATAGTTTATATCGACTTGATATTAAAACGTTGAATTGTCAAAGTCTTCTGTTATCTGTATGACTGATGTGCATTTAATGAAGACAGAACGTATCTACTGCATGCATGCAGATGATATCTTTTCATTATCGTGCATACTCTGTCAACATCTTTTAGATCAAACTATTTGGCATTACTATTTTGGTGAAAACTCATGTCACATTTACTAACAACGAGAGACAGCCTAGCTGTCTACTTTCTAGCATTGTGTGCAGGGTCCTAAAGATGTTCTGTCATACAACGTTGGACCATACTGACGCTAGAAGAACATTATCTCTTTGCGTGCTCAAATGAATAAAAGATTGTTGAAGCTCCCAAACTGTCAAGCAGTCTAACGTCTACCCATCTAAGAGACAACGGTTACTTCAACGTCCATATTTCAAATTGAGGATATAAATACAAGTCAGAAGAACTGAATAAAACAACAGTGTGTGTTCAAGCATTCAAATTCTTCTGAAGAAAGTCTAGGCAAGGAACCTTACTTTTCTTCATCATCTTTGCTCTTCGCTCTCTGTGCTGTTTAATAGATTCTAAGAAAGCACGTGTAGTTCTGAGAGTGCAACTTGTCTTAGATCTTTGCTCTCAGCACTAGTGCTTCAGATCCTTGCTTGTTTAAAAGCTTGATCTAGGGGCTTGAATTCTTTCTCTCACTTGTGCTTCCCTTCGTGTGTGAAGGAAGACCTGGTGGTATCCAGGGTGTTGTTCCCTTCGGGTGTGAAGGAAGACCTGGTAGTATCCAGGGTGTTGCTATTCCCTCGGTTGTGAAGGAAGACCTGGTGGGGTATCTAGGTGTAGTGTTTCCTTCGGGTGTGAAGGAAGACCAGCTGAGCTGGGTGTTGTAGTGTCCTTAAGGGGGACTGTACCCTTGTAGTGAAATCTAAGAGATTGCTCAGGGGGATGACGTAGGACTCCTAAGGAGAGGAGGTCCGAACCAGGATAATATCTTGTGTTGTGTGATTGCCTTTTCTTGTGTGTTTGTATTCAAACTAACAGTCACTAACCTTCTTCGAAGAACATTTGTGTGTATGTTTAAATTTATAGGAATGTCTAAAGATTATTTTTAAAAGACCCATTCACCCCCCCTCTGGGCTCGTCAACTGGGCAAACAAATTACCACCCGGTCGTGTCGGAGGGAAAACGACACGCCGATCCGATCCCTATTGGGATTTTGGACCCCCGGGTTGTAGGTTTTAGCCCTTTATATATACTTGGCTATTTTTTAGATCCGTCATTTCAATGCCCAACCCAATCCGGAGATCTAAATTGGATTCCGTCAGTTCCCACACCGCACTTTAACCACCTGGTCATGTCGAAGAAACGGCACGCCGATCCGATCCTATTTGAGATTTTGGACCCTGGGGGTTGTAGTTTATCCCTTTATATATACTGGTGTTTTTTAGATCCGTCATTTCAACGCCCAACCCAATCTGGGGATCCAACTTGGATTCCGTCAGTTCCCACACATCACTTTAACCCACCCGGTCGTGTCGGAGAAAATGGGCACGTCGATCGGATCCCTATTTGGGATTTTGGACCCCCGGGTTGTAGGTTTTAGCCCTTATATATACTTGGCTGTTTTGTAGATCCGTCATTTCAATGCCCAACCCAATTCGGGGATCCAAATTGGATTCCGTCAGTTCCCACGTCACTTTAAACCCCCCGGTCGTGTCGGAGAAAACGGCACGCCGATCCGATCCCTATTGGGATTTAGACCATCGGGTTGTAGGTTTTAGCCCTTTATATATACTTGGCTGTTTTTTAGATCCGTCATTTCAATGCCCAACCCAATCTGAGGATCCAAATTGCATTCGTTAGTTCCCACACGTCACTTTAACCCACCCGGTCATGTCGGGAAAACGGCATGCCGATCGGATCCCTATTTGGGATTTTGGACCCCCGGATTGTAGGTTTTAGCCCTTTATATATACTTGGCTATTTTTTTGATCCGTCATTTCAATGTCCAACCCAATCCGGGGATCCAACTTGGATTCCGTCAGTTCCCACACGTCACTTTACACCCAGTCGTGTCGGAGAAAACGACATGCCGATCTGATCCCTATTTGAGATTTTGGACGCGGGTTGTAGGTTTTAGCCCTTTATATATACTTGGCTATTTTTTAGATCCGTCATTTCAACGCCCAACCAATCTGGCGATCCAAATTAGATTCTGTCAGTTCCCACACGTCACTTTAACCCACCCGGTCGTGTCGGAGTAAACGGCACGCGGATCGGATCCCTATTGGGATTTGGAACCCCA
This sequence comes from Colocasia esculenta, assembly GCA_014218235.1. Lineage (NCBI taxonomy): Eukaryota > Viridiplantae > Streptophyta > Magnoliopsida > Alismatales > Araceae > Colocasia > Colocasia esculenta. Next base: position 14,974 of record JACBKR010004845.1, read on the forward strand.
GGTTGTAGGTTTTAGCCCTTTATATATACTGGTGTTTTTTAGATCGTCATTTCAATGCCCAACCCAATCTGAGAATCCAAATTAGATTCGTCAGTTCCCACACGTCACTTTAACCCACCCAGTCGTGTCGGAGAAAACGGCACGCCGATCGATCCTATTTGGGATTTTGGACCCCCGAGTTGTAGGTTTTAGCCCTTTATATATACTTGGATGTTTTTTAGATCCGTCATTTCAATGCCCAACCCATCTGGGATCCAAATTGGATTCCGTCAGTTCCCACACGTCACTTTAACCCACCCGGTCGTGTCGGAGAAAACGACACGCCGATCAGATCCCACACGTCATTTAGATTTCTTTTTTTCCCTGTTGACATTCTTTAGTGGTTTCATCTCATCCAAAGTATATGAAATTAATACTAATACTGACCTGAGGTGCTGGCTATGTGGGGCGTACTCCCTGCATGGCTGAGATCAACTGCTGAACCATATCATCGAACTGCATCTGTAGCTCTGCCCGCTGCGTCTGTAGCTCTGCCCGTAGCTCTTCCCGAATGAGGCCTCTAATCTCCTCTACACCATTGACGGGGGGCGCAGCAGATGAACTCGTGTATGCCGGAGGAGCGATCGAACTCGCATATCAGGACAACACTGGATGAGTATCCAGGCTGTCCCCAAAGCCGTACACTCGACCCTTCCTCGGCCCTCCCGCTGCGTCGACCCAAGCCTCCGGATCCAAGTCTGGCTGGGGAGTGCCCTCTGCATAGCGCTCCGCCTCTTCCTATCGTAGGTCTCCTGCAGAACAAATTAAAATTAATTATTGAAAACAAATTATTTTAATATCTTAATTGAATCATTTTATAGCTTGACTTACAGCAATTGTGTGGGCACTCTCGCTAACATAGTCATCCGTCCCCTTCCCGCTTATGAGTCTGATCAAATAACTCGCGAAAGTAGGGGCACGCTCGAGCTCGTGATGCTTACAATTCAACAAAATTAGTTAGTTTCACAATAATAACAATGTATTAAGCAATTGAACAATAATATGCTTACCAATTTTGTTGTGGGTCGCATAAGATACGGACCCACTAGTATGCACATTCTTCTCCGGAATGGAGATCGGTTGCGTTTTGCCACCTGTGACCGCTCCTGCCATGGTCCAGCAGCCCAACGCTCACAAAGGACTCCCAATAGTCGCTCCTCAGCCAAACAGGGTCTAATCAAGCTAAGCCATAGGATCCCGGTTGCATGTGGTCTTCATTGCCTTGTCCCGGGCCTCCCACATCGACTTTCTTAAATTAGTCTGGGCAGTAGACTCCCAGATGGCTCGAGCTCGAGGGAGATCCTCGGGTCTCGTGAACGTGAACCTCCGCTGTAAAGAAATAAATTACTCAACTTTCTGCACTAACAGAGATAGTAATTAAATAAATGACTTCAACTCTCTAAAAATTAAAATACCTTGAACATGTCAAATAATAAATCCCGACGGGCACTGGGAACTCTCTCCATGCATCCACTGGTCCTGGAATATGTGCGTGGACCAGCGTCGTAATATAGTAGAAGCAGAACCGGGATCTATCTTCCCCCTGCAATTGCACATTAATATTGTACATAAAATGTATAACATAAATAACAAATACAGTAAATTTGAAGTGATCAACTTTACCCTGAGATCCAGCATGGCTGCCGTCCTGGTAGCTGAGGCCCCTCCTCAACTGCTGGATGCTGGCTCTCCACCTCTGTTGAAAACAATTTAGTACACTATTATTGTATAATTGCAAGAAAACAAACATACTAATCTATTGAAACATACATGTACCTGTGGTGAGGAAGAAGGGAAAGGTGGCACTACTCGCGTGGTCGGCGGGGAGGCGGTCCCTGCAAAACTATATACACATTAGAAATTGAATTTAAATTGAACAACAATATATACGTAACCTGTCGCCTGGACGCCCGGGACGGGGACGGGGAGGCAGTCCCTGCAAATTGTATGTACGTTAGATCTCATGATTTAATATGAACAATAATATATAGAGTTTTGTGTTTACGTATACATATACCTGTCGTGGACGGGGACGCGGACCCTCGCCAACAGACGTGGAAACCGTTCGACTCCATCCTCCACGTACCATATCTCTATTGAGATAAATAAATATATAACATGTCATCAGCACTCAATTTGAAGTAGCAATTTAATATGAACATATAATTAGCAACAACACGAAGTTCTTACAAAATATAGGGTATATTATCTATATTCATCATCAGATGCCGAAGACATGTTTAATTCAGCATCATCTTCGTCTTCAATCCTCATCATGCCGGGACTCTTCCTCCACATCAGACTCCACCTCCCGCTCAAGGGCATTGGGTCAACTTCTTACTGTTCTCTATCCTTATATAAGCAATTGTTTCATTATCATCAACACTGAACTGCGTAGAAGCTGCCAACTGTCGTGCATCACTCCGTTCTGATTGGAAAAATTGTCATCAACACCTTCGAGCTCATCATCAGCCGGGAGAAGCTCATACTCAGGGAATAGCCTTGATTTCACTCTACATGCAGGCCACCAATCTCTTAATTGAGGGATGAATATTTGAATAATAAACTTGTTGGGCTTGTGCCGCCAGAATGAATGGCTCATATGTACTCAACTTGGACTTATGCTTGACATCGACAATTCCATATGTTTTGTCATGACGAATAGATGTCGGATCAAACCAATGACACTTGAAGAGAAATACTGTTGTCTTGTCCCAAAAATTGCAGTTCAATGACTTCTTCGAGAATGCCATAATAGTCAATTTCATTTTCATTGTAGCACTTCCCTTCACACATACGCCACTGTTCATCGTAGACTTATTCCGTCCATAATCTCTCATGTGAAATCTGTATCCATTCACAATGTAGCCTGGATAGAACGTGTACAATCTTCGAGGGGCCATAACTGATCTCTTGTACTCTTGAATCGGTAATAAAACCTTGTTCAACCTATTCAAAAAAATAGACAGACATTGACAATTACAACAACTAATATGCATAAGAACATAACACTTATGTTTCAAAATATTTAGATACATACTCGAGATCTTAACCAAGTAGGAAAAGACTTCTCCCGTTCCTTTTCAACCTGCACGTCAGTTAGACGTGGATTCCGTTGCAGTATGACCGAGTCAAACTCTCTGCATGTAAATGTCACACAACCTTCAAGGTGCAGCATTGCACGCAAATGATGTACATTATAAGTGTTGAAAGCTTACTCAATATAGGGTCTAGTTCTGCGCAATTCATGAAGATGTAGATCTCCGAGCTACCAACTTCTCGTCTTCGATGTGCGCGAGTAGAAGAATATCCGAACGCCGTATCCGGGACACTTGAATACAGAGAGTCGGTCAGACACATTAGAATCTCCACCATCATCATTACGTGGAGGTTGAGTGCGTCGGTTTGTATTTCCGTGTCAAAGTAATCGAACAGAAGTTCGATATCTCTCAATGAGGTACGCCTGGGTAATGGAGCCCTCAACTTGTGTTGTTGCAGACTTTCATCTTAAGATCGTACATGCACCTACGACAATAATTCAAATGAATACATATGAAATATAAAAGATCGTCGTTGTGAATAAATTGAGATATAGAAATATACCTCTCAAACGGATACATCTATCGAAATTGTACTGGTCCTCCGACCCTAGCCTCATATGGCAAATGGATGATCAGTGTGCTCCATTGAATCAAAAAGAATGGAGGAAAAATATCTTCTCTAATTTGCAGACTGTCTATATTATTTTGCTCCATATGTTGCAAGTCAAGAATTCTGAGTTCTGATGCAGATAAAATTTGAAGAATGACTCAGCTCAGTCATGCTCCCCATATTTGCTTCGTTAACAACTCACGAAAAGCAATTGGTATCAGTCTTTGCATGAAAACATGGCAGTCATGACTCTTCATTCTGTATATTTTTCCCTCGTTGACATTTACACAACGGGGCAATATTCGAGACATATCCATCCGGAAATCTCAATTGTTCAACCATTGCAACACTTCCTAATCTTGCTGCCCCAAGCACATATGAAGCTTTGGTTGCACCACTTTTCCACTAACATGTTGCAGCTCTAGTTCTGGACGTCTGCAAAGTACTTTCAAATCCCATCGTGCCTTGACGTTATCCTTCGTTTTGCCTTTGACGTCCATAACTGTGAAACATTATCAAAAAAAATTTTCTCTATATGCATGACGTCTAGGTTATGTCGTATCAAAAGTGTTGACCAATAAGGCATTCCCAAAAGATGCTTTGCTTCACCCAATTGTGATCCTTCCCAAAGCTAGGGATTTGTCGGGTACTACCAGCAGTTGTGTTACAGTCGGTGTTCTGGACCCGTCTCACCTGTTTTCCACCAGACACCCGTTCCATATCTACCTCCTCCATCACAATTGTATTTTTCATAAAAGAATCCTTTTGCTTTCGGAAAGGATGGTCACTCGGTAGAAACCGACGATGACAATCAAACCAACATGATTTTCCCCCAGATTTCAACACAAATGATTTAGAATCCTCCATGCAATAAGGACATGCCAACCTCCCATGTGTGCTCCAGCCAGATAAATGTCGTACGTTGGAAAGTCACTTATTGTCCACTTAATGCAGCCTTCAATTGAAATTCTATTTTCTGGATGGCATCATAAGAGAGAACCCCATCTAACCCTAACAATTTCAGCTCATCAATCAACGGTCGAGAAATATGTCTATATTTTTTCCTGGACTTTTTGGACCCAAAATTTAGCAATGAAAGGAACAGATTCTCACGCTTCATGCACATGCCTGGCGGAAGGTTATACGGTGTTAGGAATACTGGCCAACATGAGTAAGATGTCACCGAGCCTCCGAATGGATTGAAACCGTCTGTGCATAAACCAGCCGCACGTTGCGTGGATCTCTTGAGAAGTAAGGATGAGTACAGCTAAAATGAGCCCAAGCTTCACCATCGGCAGGATGACTCATTTCACCTTCGTCATGACGGACTCTTTCCGCATGCCAAGTCATATGTCCAGCTGTCTTCGGGACATGAACAACCGCTGCAATCTGGGTGTGATCGGAAAGAGTACCGCAATGACTTATACGGAACATCCTTCTGCTTTGACTTGTCCCTCTCTTGGGCTTGAATCTATCATGCTTACAAATACAACATGATGTCTTCTCCGCATCATCTTTGTAGTACAGCATACAGTGATTCGGACATGCATCAATTTTCATAAAACCAAGCCCCAGATCATTCACCATCTTCTTCGCACGGTAAAAGTCAGCAGTACCTCTCTGATTGAGAGGCATACTCTTGACGAGTAAGAGAAGCCGGTCAAAACAACTCTCGCTCATATGAAATTCAGATTTCAAATTCAGTAGCTGCGACACTGCAGACAACCGTGTATGCTTCTCACAACCATCCCATAATGGCTCATCAGCATCTCGAAGTAACTGATAAAAATCTCTGAGCTATATCATTCGGCACTTCTTCATTTGTTTGATCTTCATGAATATTGAACTCCGGACCAGCAACATCGACAACCATGTCTACGTACATACTTGTGGAGGCAAAGTAATTAGCTGGTGCAGACGACTGAATATTCAGCTCACCATGGACGACCATAACTCATAATGGGCAACAAATCCTCTCGTAACAAATGATGCTGCACATCCATGTCGATATCCACTTTCTGTTCTTACAAGCCGAACACGGACATCGGATGTTACCCATCGGATCAACTGCTACTGATGAATTACTCAATGCAAACTGAATAAAATGGTCAACTCTCTTTAAACTCCTCGGTCACAACTCCATTCACTATTCCACGGTACATCCATGACCGATTCTCATAAGATTTTTCCTACATAGTTTAATGTCATGTCACGAGTTAAAATCCAACACACCCTCACATCATTCGAGTAAGTCAAAATGAATAGGTAGGATTATTATTTAGATTATCACTTTTTACCCATCTGTGAATATTTGATCGCACTCAGATGACCATTTACTATGTGTTTGTATTATTTGCTAAAAATTTCGGCAGCATCTCCCCACACCTCTCCGATATACCAAAAATATTTATTGATTAAGATATTTTCTTAAACACTTACTAATAAGTGGTTAAGAAAATATTCTAAATCAATAAAGGTATATCAGAGAGGAGTGAGTAGAAGCACCCGAAAATTTTAAAAAATAATACAAACACATAATAAATGACCACCTAACTGCGATCAAACATTCACAGACTGTCCAAAACGGGACAATTCAAGACTTGAGTTAGATATACACGTTCTCATCACTGAAAATAAGACTCGTGCACATCAATCCAAAGTCTTGAACGGGAAGGTTCATTGACACGGGCTTAACACGCTCTCGTGATGTGTGGCAGTGAAAAATTACTATACATGCATAGATCAAATTTAAAACCAACATAAATATGAAAGGAATATGAAAACAAATCATACATGTGAACAAGTGCAATAATAAATCAATTCACACATACATGTACATGAATT
>JACBKR010004846.1:0-21488 GCA_014218235.1 Colocasia esculenta
ACAAAGGCATCGTACCCGGCAAAAGCTCGATGGAGAACTCTACCTCTCGCTCAGGCGGCAACCCAGGTAGATCCTCCGGAAACACGTCAGAAAACTCAGAAACAACTGGCACATTAAAAACTGAAGGCCCGCTAGGCTCCAAGGAACAAACCGAAGCAAGGTAAGCAACGCAGCCATCACGGATCAAACGACGAGCCTTACAGGAAGAAATGAACGGCCGACGGGTAGACCGGATACCTCGAAAGCAGAGAACAGGTGCTCTAGGTATCTCGAACCGAACGGTCTTCCTCTGACATCAACCACGGCTGAGTGAGCCTCCAACCAGTCCATAGCCCAGGATGACGTCGAAGTCTCAAAGCTGCAGCGCGTACAACCTGGCCGGCAACTGGTGACCTCAACCTCGACTGTCACACCCTCCAGTAACCGAAGGAACGCATGCAATCACCCGGACGAAGATCGACCATCACGTCACACTCCCTCGGGTGTGTGACAAGCAAGGGACTCGTAAAACTCCTCGGAAGCAAAACACAAGGAAGCACCGGGATCAATCAAAACACGAGCAGCTCTGCCAAGGATAGGGGATTGGCTTACCATCACCAGGTTCGATGTGCCTCTGCCTCTCCCGGTGTGCGCCATCACGCGACCCGACCACGACCACGACCACGTCCACACTGCGGCGCCTGCTGGGGCTGCTGCTGCGACGACTGCTGCTGAGGAAACTGCTGCTGCTGCTGTACGGCTGTACTACTGCGGCTGCGGGAACTGCTAGACCTGCTGCTGGTTACATGTACTGCCTCTCTGCTGCTGACGCGGTGCCTACTGCTGGGGAGGGTACTAGTACTGAGGTGGCTACTGCGCGTACTATACTGGTGTTGCTGCTGCGGAGTTGCCCCCTAGGGCAATCCTCCTAAAGTGGCCTGGCAAGCCACAAGGTAGCACACTGGCTCCTGACTGCCCTGCTCAGCACCCTGCTGTACAGACTGCTCTGCAAACCTGGACTGACGCCTCTGCTGAGGCTCTGTCCACCCCCGCAGTAGACAACTCCTGAACTGCGAGCGAATTCCAGAGCTACCGGAACTCTGCCCAAGCCTGAGGAAGAGGAAGTTGCACTACCGTGGCTGTCTGCTGGACGCTGGTACGGCGAGGACATGGAAGAGGCTCCTCCCTGCTGCTGAGGCTGCCAAGCCTCCCTATCCAAGGCGGTGGCCTTCGCCACGGCCTCTCCCAAGGTGGTACACATGTGTGCCGTCACACCCCACCTCAGGTCTGTCTCAGCCCTGCTATAAACCTCTCTGCACAAGCGGTCACTGCCTGCTACATGAGGCACATGCCTCACAAACGGACAAACCTCTGGTGGTACTGAGAAACTGTGAGGTCGCCCTGCACCAACTCGTGGAACTGGTCTAGCCTCTCACGTCGAGCGTAGTCGGGGAAGTACTCGCGCGTGGAAGACCTCCAAAAACCGCTGCCAAGTGATCTGGTCCAACTGCTGCCCCTGGAAGTGAGTCTGCCTCTGAACTCTCCACCACTGATGGGCTGCCCTTGAGCTGGTATATACTGCCAAACGAACCTGATCCTCCTCGCGCAATCCATATGTCGAAGATGTGCCAACTCATGGTCCAGCTCTCTGCCTTATCTGGATCATACTCACCGTGGAACATCGGCGGGCGAAGAAGCAGGAACCTCTCAAGGAGAGGCGGTTCTTGCCTCCGACACCGCTGCCCTCCGCTGACCGGACGGGTACTCCCAGTACCTAACCGCTGCTGGCGGATTGGCTGCTCCACCTCTGGCTCCACCTCTGCGCTCTGGTACGGCTGGGGGAGGTACTGGAAACTGACCACCTGCTGCTGCCGCCCGGGCTGGCCACGCTCCCTAGTACATAGCTCTGAAGAACTACTTGGCCATGGAAAACCAGTCTGCATATTGCTGAGGCTGAGGGTGGTACTCCTGCTGCTGCTGCCCATCTGCTGCCGCTGCCTCTGCTGCTGCTGCCTGTGCACGCTGAGGCTGTGCCAGCCTGACTCCTCCACGGACACCTCCTCCTGAACCTGCCCCTGAGCGGGCAGTCGGATCATCCTCTGCTCAACCAGCTGCCTAGCTGACTGTGCCTACGCGGAGCCATGACCTACACGGCAACACAACTGACAAAGGTTACAAATACTCTCGGGCGGCTAGCAGTGTACTTGTACTATTGTGGGGATTACTGTTGCAATTTAGATCCACTACAAGTCCTGTCAGACCAAGCTCTGATACCAACTGTAACGACCCGAGAACCCGACCTCGGCCCACGCCGAGGACCCGATTTTCGCGGTCGCCGCCCACGGACCAGGGGGGCCTGGAAGGGCTATAACACGTGTCTGACAGGATATGTAACAGAGGTAAACGTCAACTGCTAAGCTAGAAGCGTACAAGCGGAAACAGGAAAGTAAAGCGAGACCGCTGCGTACCGCTCTAAGTACAGTCCCAACGCACGCACACTAGTACAAGTAAGGAAAGGGGAGAGACAAGTCCCTTAGGGGCATACCCCGAGGGTGACGTACACTGAGAGGGGGAACCACTGCTAGCTACGGGGACCAAGACTACCGCCCCGTCTCCTCCGCCCGACGCGCGCCCTGCCGCTGCTGGGAAGACTCACCTGGAAAACAGAGGGAGAGCTTCACAACAGAAGCTCAGTAGGGACTACCAATCTCCTACTGACTCTAAACAGCAGGAGAACATATACAACTAATAATAAAGGAAGACGGCAATTTATATCTTTCTACCTACAAAAGGAAGTGCGGAAGCGAAGCTAAAGCTAACACGGTACGGAAAGTACTCTCGGTCGGAAACTCCTACGACTGCTCGTCGTGACCACCACACGGCTAGTAAACACAGACGGAGGGGACTCCGCCTGCTGACAAGGAACACTAGCTACGGAAAGCACCCCACTAGTCAAACGGTCAGGTGCGTCCACAGACGTCTTATCCTCGACCTAGGTCCTGGCCCTCGCGTCTCGTCAGAGCGAGGTAGGACACAAGCACAACAACAGTAACCGCCGTAGTCTGGCCAGACTACGGTCCCACGCCTGACCTCTCCAAACGGTTCCAGGGCCGTAAGGAGCGAGGCAGTGAGAAGAAGAAGACTGGCTGGCCTGCGCTGGGTAGAACTCCAACTGTCCTCGGCGTCCCAGACCAACCCGAGAGCTCTGCAAGCGACTCACATGCCACTGTCCTAACCACCGTTTTCCCCTCAGCTCCAGAGTCCGCCTAGGTGGCTGCCACCTCGAGCACACTCGTAGCCCGGAGTACGCCCTCAACAGGCTCGAGGAGGGGGGTCCAGGAACGGTAACAACTCTCACACGGGACAAGCCCTCAAGTGCCGCGCACCGGTGTCGTGAACGACTAGTGTGAGACCGTACTAGGGAACTAGCACAGGTGCCACGGGTACAGTAAAGCGAAAACGGAAGCGGCGGAAGCACAACCTGCCTCTGGACTGAGAAGGCGACATAGGGCCTGTCACCTTCTCAATGCGACATAGGCCATGTCGCCTTCTGAATGCGACATAGCCCTGTCGCATTCTGAAGGGACATAGGGCCTGTCGCTTTACCAGTCAGAAGGCGACACAGGGTATGTCGCATTCAGGCCAGTCGGGGGGTTCCGGGATTCTTCTTCCGGGAACCTCCCCGAAACGGGAGAGAACGCACACGCAACGGCGAGGGAGGGGAGCATGCTTCTCATGCTAGGAAGCTAGTAAAGCATTCAAACACCCCCTCAAACACCAAGAACATGGATTCTACGCTCAGAGGAAAACCTCACTCACACGAGCATGGAAACTCCACACTCCCAACCCCAAACCACAAGGAAAACACGCTTTGCAGGGGAAGGGGAGCATGCTTGGGGCGAGAGGATCATGAGTCCATACCTCCACACGAAGAACGAACCCGTTGGGGCTTCTCGTAGTAGAAATCTCCTCCTCGCAGCGCACGACACGAACGCGACCCCTGCACGAACAGAGTGACACCCTCTCAGCACGGCGTCTTAACGCGGGGGAGGCACCCCAAAACCGCCGGAAGCTCCGAGAGGGTGAGAGAAAGAGAGGGGGAAAGGAGAGGCGCGAGAGAGGGGGAAGGGCTCGGGCACCCGGGCTTTAAGCCCGGATCCTGAGAAGGCGACACAACTTGTGTGTCATGGGGAACCAGAAGGCGACAGTGGGTGTGTCGCCTTCAAGAAGGCGACATACCCCCTGTCGCAATTCCATTGACAACGGTCAAATCTCGGAATTCGAAAAAGTGAAGGCGACAGCCATCTTGTCGCGTTCACCCGAACCGCTAGAGCCGTACTGACACAAAGGACGCCTGTCACGTCTGTCAGACTACGTCTGGGGCGACGCGATGGGAAGGCGACATAGGCCATGTTGCTTTCAAGAAGGCGACACACCCCTGTCGCAATCCATCAAACCAGAAGGCGACAGTGGGTGTGTCGCTTCAAGAAAGCGACATACCCCCTGTCGCAATATGAAGCAGAACCAGACATCGACGCGATCGGAACCACGTCGCGACAGTCACCCTGCCGCGACCCAGAGGACGGGGCCAAGGGCCCAAGGGGGCCGGGGTGTTACAGGTAACCATGGTAGCGTCGTACTACTCGCCACGTATACAAAACACGTGCACGTCACACAAACCACGTGAAGACTCATGTAAACCTCGGCACTAATAGTCCACTACACGTGAACACCACGAAAACACATAAGAACCGGCTAACTGCGTACCCAGTACGCCAGTCTCAAAAACACGTGCACTAGGTGCACCACAAATACCATTGCACCGCTCGATATCATTAAATATCAATATAACAACATTTAATAAAAGCATGCTGGCGGCAACATCGACTGCCATCGATGGGATGTAAACGGCAAGGTATCTGGCCGTCAATCTCCCAACTGAAGAACCTGGCGTCAATCGATATTGATGCCAAGATCCACGTCTATCAACTCTCACACGAACCCTAGGCCGATACCTCAGGTATCTCGGCCCTAAAATCAATAGAAAAAACACGAGGGAATCCTTCCTCTAACATGCATGCATCTAATCAAATTGAAACAACATGTTTCACTCGTTAAATTGCTCAATCCACCCATGACCCCACATGGAGTACCTTACCCAAAAAACATAATTAACATGCAGATTCATGCGTTCCAGATGCATTAACACAACCAGAAGGAACTAAAAGGGATCATTCCTACCTCAAGACGCACTTAAACTTCCTAATCCTCCCGATTCGTATCAAACCCTCCGCGACATCCTACGGAGATGACACCTCGCTCCGGCGTTTCCTTGCCCGATTCGTCACCACCTCACGTCCACGATCCCCCAACTAGCCTTCTGTAACTATTGGAAGCAGTGGGGAAGCAGGGGTGTGAAAATAGGGCGAGGGAGGGGAGAGCGGAGTGAGGGAACTGTCCTCGGGTAGACCTATATTCTACAGGCCGCACAGGTTGGCGTCAACCCTATTGTCATTTAGGGAACCGTCACAATAAACGTCCACAAAAGCCCCGTTAAGTTCATAAAATTGACGTCACCTTCGATGGACGCCAAACCAGTCAACGACCACACTTGGCCGTCAACCCTTAATCAACTACAGCAGGTCTTATCTTGTTTTAGGGCCAAACCTGCGCGCACCACACATCCAAACCACATTGGCCTCACGATGACCACCACAATCATTACACACATGATCCATAAGGATCCGAAAAGCACGCGCGTTACAACTATCATCTAAAAAAAAATTCGACCTCGAAATTCATAACACAACTCCAACATAAACAACTTAATTTTATAAATACTTATCATCTAAAAAGAAGCATAAAACTCACTCAAACAAATAGGGATACCCTTTAGCCATCTCCTCGGCTAACTCCAGGTATCCTCACCACCCAACCTATTTCCCATCGCACTTTAACTAGCTGATTTCTTTATTCTCAGCTTCTTTGTTTTTTCGATCAGTGATCTCACTGGATACTCTGGCATGGTCATATCCGGCCTCAGGTCACCACCTTGGTAACTGATTATCTGAGCTGGATCTTCAATACACTTTCTTAACATAGAAACATGAAATATATCATGTACGTCCGCAAAATCTGTTGGCAAATCCAGTCTATAAGCTGTTTCCCCAATTCTCTCATCACTGGAAGGGTCCCACATACCTTGGGCTCAACTTTCCAGTCTTGCCGAACCCTCATAATACCTTTACTTGGGGAAACTCTCAAGAAAACAAAATCTCCCACTTCAAACTGAAGTGGTCTCCTCCGGTTATAGCATAAACTCTTTTGCCTGCTTTGAGCTACCTGTAATTTTTCCTTAATAAGTTTCACTACTTCTGTAGTTGCTGAATCAATTCAGGACCCACTACTGTCTTTCTCCCACTTCATGCTAGTTCAATGGGGTTCTACATGGCCTTCCATATAAAGCTTCATACGGTGCCATCCCAAGACTGGTATGATAACTATTATTATAGGCAAACTCAACCATTCCAAAATGATGCTCCCAGTTACCTCCCCAAACTAAACAACAAGCTCGCAACATGTCTTCAATCGTCTGAATAGTCCTCTCTGTTTGGCCATCTGTTTAGGGATGATAAGCAGAACTATATCTCAGCTCAGTGCCAATTACTTTCTGTAGACTTCTCCAAAAACCAGAAGTAAATCTTGGATCTCTGTCAGACACGATAGTCTTTGGAATACCATGTAATGGAACAATTCTTTCAACATAAACTTTTGCTAGTTTATCCACTGTCCAAGACATACTTACTGCCACTAATCTGCACACCTTGGTCAATCTGTCAACAAACACCCATATTCCATTATGTCCCGAAGCTGTCTTGGTAAGCCTGCCACGAGTCCATGGCAATATCATCCATTTCCACTGTGGGATGGGTAACGGTTGCAATAGACCTCCAGGCTTCTGATGTTCTGCTTTAATCTGTTGACAGATAGCACACACCCTTGCACAAATTCTGCTATTTCCCTTTTCATATGAGGCCCACCATAAATGTTTCTTTAAATCCTGGTACATTTTAGTACTACCCGGATGGATAGTGTACCTGGATTTATGAGCCTCTTCCAACACTCGCTGCTTTACCTCTCTTTTAGCTGGTACAAATAACCTGCCTCTGAGTCTGACCACACAGTTATATCAATAGTAACTCTTTCCATTTTTACAATCTCAGCTAAACTTACATGCTCTCTGAGCCTCAGCAATCTGCCAATACAAGGACGACTCTACAGTACTACTGGCTAGTACTGCCCATCGCTGACTGTTTGGCACGTACAAGAAATTCTCTACTATTTCCTCGTACAACTTCCATTCTTTTTCATCATCTGGCTTAAATATGCCTTTCTGCTCAAAGCATCAGCCACAACATTGGCCTTACCCAGATGGTGGTAAGCCAAATTGAAATCATAATCTTTTAAATATTCCATCCATCTACGTTGACGGAGATTTAAATCCTTCTGCGAGAAGATATACTTCAAGCTTTTATGATCTGTAAAGATCTCAAATCTCTCGCCATACAGATAATGCCTCCACATTTTCAAGGCAAACACAACTGCTGCCAATTCCAAATCATGAGTGGGGTAATTCTCCTCTGCCAGCTTCAATTGCTTGGACGCATAAGCTATCACTTTGCCATGCTGCATAAGTACTGCGCCAAGTCCTCTCTTTGAAGCATTTGTATATACCACAAAAACCACCACTTCCTGCCGGTAATGCCAATATGGGTGCTGTGTAAGCCTTTTCTTCAATTCCATAAAACTTTTTGACATTCACCGGACCACACAAAGGCACACCTTTTCTGGTCAACTTGGTCATGGGTGCCGCAATCTTGGAAAAATCTTGTATGAAGCACCTATAATAACCTGCCAATCCCAGAAAACTTCTAATCTCAGTGATTGTTTTAGGCACTTCCATTTCATCACTGCTTCCACTTTACTCGGGGTCTACTGCCACTCCTTTAGCTGAGATGACATGACCCAGAAATTGATTTCTTTCAGCCAAAATTCACACTTACTGAATTTGGCAAACAACTGGTTATCCCTAACAACTGCAGGGTAAACCTCAAATGAGATGCATGCTCCTCTTCAGATGCTGAATAAATCAGAATATCATCTATAAAGACCACAATGAATTGGTCCAAATACGGATGAAAAATTCTATTCATCAGATCCATAAAACTTGTAGGAGCATTGGTCAGCCCAAATGGCATAACCACAAATTCATAATGACCATATCTGGTTCTGAATGCTGTTTTATCTATATCCTCCTCTTAATTCTCAACTGATGGTACCCGGACCTCAAATCAATTTTAGAAAATACCTTTGCTGATTGTAACTGATCAAACAGATCATCTATTCTGGTAACAAGTACTTATTTTTAATGGTCACATCATTCAACTTCCTATAATCATACACATACGAAAACTTTCATCTTTCTTTTTCACAAATAACACTGGTGCTCCCCACGGGGAATGACTTGGTCTAATAAACCCTTTCTGCAACAGCTCTTCTAATTGCTTTTTCAATTCTTTAAGTTCTGCTGGTGCCATCCGATATGGAGCTTTAGAAATCTGCATAGTACCTGGTAGCAACTCAATGGTAAAGTCTACCTCTCTGTGTGGAGCTAAACCAGGCAAATCTTCAGGAAAAACATCAGCAAATTCCCTAACCACGGGAACTGCTTCCACTAACTGACTAGCTTCTCTACCAGACTCACCGAGGCTAAATAAGCCACACATCCAGCATTTATCAACTTTCTAGCTCTAATTGCAGAAATTAGAAACTTAGAGGTATAAAAAGGCATACCTTGATATTCAAATACTGCACCATTAGGATGACAAAACCTGATCCTCTTCTTTCTGCAATCCAGCATTGCTCCATAAGTCTCAAGCCAATCCATACCCAAAATAATATCATAATCTGTCAACTGCAGGGCATACAACTGACCCGGCATCCGGTTCCCTCAATCGTAACAGGAGCTTCAACTATATAGCTCGAAGTGAGCATAAACTCACCCGAGGGAACCTCCACTACCAATTTACAAGACTTTTCTTCTAAAGGATGAACCATATAATCCAGGAACTCTTCGGTAATGAAAGAATGAGAGGCACCCGAATCAATAAAACTCTTGCTGAATAATCATAAATGGGTATAGTACCTTCGATCATATTCGATGCCTCTGCCTGGGCTCGGGTGATAGCCATAACCCGGCTCCTTCCCCGCTGCTGCGGTGCTCCTCTGCCACGACCTGCCTGTGGCTACTAAAACTACTGCGGCTGCTGCTGCTGCACACCTCTTCCATATTCATACTCTCTCGGATAGGGGAAATTGCGGATCAAATGCCCCAGCTGATTGCAGTTATAACATCTATACCTTGGTGGAATAATGGGCTATCTGGCAGTACTCTGCTGCGACTCCTCCACCTCTGGCCTACCACGACCTTGCTGAAATTGCTGTCGGCCTCCCCATCCTCTTCCTTTACCTTTAAATGCTTGCTTCAATTTCTGTCCCACTTACCAAAACCTGATGAAGAAGGTCCTGCTGGAGCTTTACCCTTACTCACACCCACTGACTGCTGCGGTAGCCGAAAACTACCTGAATCTGACTTGCCCACCTGACGAGTCTTAATAGACCTCTCCAATGTAGCTGCCCTCTGAGCTGCTTCTTCCACTGTTTACACATGAGTGGCACTATTGCATTCTGTAATTCTACTCTTAAACCTCGAATAAAATATTAACCATCATATTATTATCCGATACTACATAAGGCGCATATCGGCTGAGTGCCATAAACCTCATCTGATATTCTAAAACTGAAGAGTTACCTTGCTGGAGTGTCCAGACTGCTCTCTCTTCACTTGCTGCACTTGAATCGGAAAGAATGTATCGTTAAATACATTAAGAAACTCCGGCCAAGTAATAGTCTCTTCTGTCCTACCTGCAAAGGTGGTCTGCATCTTCAATCGCCACCATTCCAGTGCAAAACCCCTCAACTGATAGGCAGCTAGCACAACTCTATTTGTTGCCGGACACCTCATGCGTAAAGACCCTCTCAATCTCATGGACCCAGTGTTCCGCTGTATCTGGATTCGACCCTCCTGAGTAAGTAGGCGGCTGCAATCTCAGAAACTTCTCAACTTGCATCACTGGTTCCTTTGCTACTAACATTGGTGGTGGTGGTGGCAAGGGTGCTACAAAAGGCACCTCCGCTCCTGGCGGTGGCGGAACTGGAACTATAGGTACATTATCTCCATCCCCAGGTGGCACGACAACTGGTGGTACCGGTGCCTGCTGATCCATCCTCCTCCGAATATCAGTGAGGCTCTCCCAGATCCTCTCTATCATACGCTGAGTGCTCTCCTCTAGATCATCTCCTCCACCACCCCAATCTCTTCTATCTGCCATTTCAAACTTCTACATAAACAAAACACCAAACAAAAACAAAAACAACGAATTATCAGACCCGGGACCCCCTACCAGTAGTGTACAAAAACCGAAATAAAGCTATGTATCTTTCTAGTTTCCTTATATTAACACGGACCTTGCTCTGATACCAACTGTGACGGAACACCTCGTCCAAGCCCGTTAAATCGGTAACGTACTTGATCCGAGTCCATCTCCGCGAACGGGCCGAAACCTCGCAAGGGATCCACACCATAGTCTGTGTAAACACAAAGGAACACACCATTTCATATATATATCACAAGTTTACATAGCCATATTTCCAAGAAAAGAAAAGAAAGTACAAGAGCCTGGGGCATACCCCGAGGTACAACTGAAGGAAGTAGACAAACTAGCTACACTACACTGCTGGAGGTGCTGACCCTGCACCGGTACGATGCGGCTCCGAACTGACGACGACCGAGAACGTTCTCCTCGCCCTCACCTGTGGGGGTAGGGGTGAGCCTCTCTAGTCACTGGCTCAGTAGGGAACTCCCCCAACACCGAGCAAACAAAAACACAGGTACGAAGGCGGTAAACTATACTAGCAGTTTATAGAATAGCTAAGCAGGATATTAAAGCTGTAAATATGGTCACCGTATGCCGACTATGTAAAGGAACTTTAATAAATAAACGGCAAAACCAAGCAGGTATATGAGCTAAAGTAGAGTCCGCCACACTCGAGTCACGTGAACTGGTTTGCGACCCAGTGACTGACTCGGACAACACACACAGGTCTACCTCACAGTCTCACAGCCACGGATGAAAGGTCCAGCTGCCGCTCCACGTGAAAAGGTCAAACAACTGTGGAGACCAACTAAACACCACCATCTGTAGACCACACGGTCGCAGACCCATGCATGGCACCTCTAGAGACTCTGGCCTGGGCTCGCTAGAGTGAGGCACTGGAGAAGGACTAGCTGGGGACCAGTGTCGACTACTGGTGTCCGTACCCCAACTAAGAGCGCGCTACAAGTGACCAAAAGACAAGTACACAGTCACTGTCCCACTGTCGTCTTTCCCTCAGCCAGACGTACAACTCAAGCAAAAGAGTGAGGGTGTCCAGGTCAGACGACACAGACCTCAACGGTACAACACAGGTACCGGGACAAAGCCCCGAGCTAACAGCCTGGCTCACAGAGAACCTGGGGCACCCAACTAGAGAGGTAACCACGGTAGGCGTCGTACTACTCGCCACGTATACAAAACCACGTGCACCTCACACAAACCACGTGAAGACTCATGTAAACCTCGTGCACTAATAGTCCACTACACGTGAACACCACGTAAACCATAAAGAACCAGCTAACTGCGTACCCAGTACGCCAGTCTCAAAAACCACGTGCACTAGGTGCACCATAATACCATTGCACCGCTCGATATCGTTAAATATTCAATATAACAACATTTAAATAAAAGCATGCTGGCGGCAACATCGACTGCCGTCGATGGGATGTAAACGGCAAGGTATCTGGCCGTCAATCTCCCAACTGAAGAACCTGGCCTCAATCGATATTGACGCCAAGATCCTTGACTATCAACTCTCACAGAAACCCTAGGCCGATACCTCAAGTATTCTCGGCCCTAAAATCAATAGAAAAACACGAGGAAATCCTTCCTCTAACTTGCATGCATCTTAATCAAATTGAAACAACATGTTTCACTCGTTAAATTGCTCAAACCACCCATTGACCCCACATGGAGTACCTTTACCCAAAAACATAATTACCATGCAGATTCATGCGTTCTAGATGCATTAACACAACCAGAAGGAACTAAAAGTGATCATTCCCTACCTCAAGACGCACTTAAACTACCTAAATCCTCCCGATTCGTATCAACCCTCCACGAGCTCCTACGGAGATTACACCTCGCTCCGGCATTTCCTTTCCCGATTCGTCACAACCTCAAGCTCCACGATCCCCCAACTAGCCTTCTGCAACTATTGGAAGCAGTGGGGAAGCAGGGGTGTGAAAATAGGGCGAGGGAGAGGAGAACGAGTGAGGAACTGTCCTCGGTAGACCTATATTCTGCAGGTCACACAGGTTGGTGTCAACCCTATTGTCGTTTAGGGAACCGTCACAATAAACGTCCACAAAGCCCGCCGTTATGTTCATAAAATTGACGTCACCTTCGATGGACGCCAAACTAGTCAACGACCACACCTGGCCGTCAACCCTTAATCAACTACAACAGGTCTTATCTTGTTTTAGGACCAAACCTACACGCACCACACATCCAAACCACACTGGCCTCACGCTGACCACCACAATCATTACACACATGATCCATAAGGATCCGAAAAGCACGCGACGTTACACACCGCAAGCACGGCCACCTCAGACCTCTACAAGGTCGAGGGCCCACAACCAGAACCACCCCGGACCCCGGACACATCGCCAGGTCGGGAAGCTACACACGCCGGTGCCATCACGGGCTGGCACCCAAGAATGGGACCATGGAACCGAGAGAACACCGAAGCGGGAACCACCAGAAGCACGGGTCTACCCAAGGCCAGACCAACGATGCCCACAGGAGCTAAGCACAGCCAGGCTAAACTCGTCGTGCAAGCTAGGGCAACGAGGAACACTCGGAAACGTCGTGAGGAAAATGCCGTCACAACAACAGCAACCAAGCCACCGCCGCTAGCAGCCAAGAGGGGGACCCGCAGTCCGCACGCTCTGCGCGCTAGCCTAGCTCTTGCCTCCGCTCCCACGCAAGGGTGAGAAAGAGCTGGCAGAGAAACACACAACACATGCAACACGCAGCCTGGCCAACCTGCGACCTCACGCCTGACACCACTACGTGGCTCCGGAACCAACACAGAGAGAGGCAGTGAGACAAGGGACTGTCTATTCTGTGCCAGGAAAGCACTCTGAACCACTCGACGTCCCAGACCTAGACAAGAGAGCTCTACAAACGATCAGCGCCGCTGTCCAAAGCTTGTTTTCCCCCCTCAGCTCCAGAGTCCGCTCACGTGGGCTGCCAACTCGAGCACCTCGTAGCCCGGAGTACTCCCTTAACAGGCTCCCGAGGACGGGGGTCTCAGGAAACGGAGACAATCTCTGAACGGGACAAGCCCTCAAGTGTCAAGCACCGGCGAACAGGCGGGGTAGCACAACAAACCACGTCGAACTGCTGGCTTGTAACACACGACAAGCCCAGCGAGCGGCGAGAGCCCACACGGACCCTCAAAGGGGCCGTCGGCCAACCAAGGCACGCACAAACGGCTAAAACCTGGGAACACCACCGGACAGTACGGAAACCCGTCGCTCTGCTATAATCGATTGACCGCCGGTCAATCGATTATTAGGCAGACATGACCCTCCTGGCACCGCTGCCAGGACACGGCCATGAAGGTGTCACCTTTGATCACTGAACGCAGGGTGGCAACCAGCCGCGTTCCCTACCAGAAGGTCCTAAAGGCAAAGCCTGCCCTGGGGCACACGCCGACACACAACCAAGGCCGTCACGACACCATCGCGATGGGGAAGGGCACCGTGACAACCCTGTTGCGACCGGGCAGAAATGCGCCGCGACAGCAATCCTGTCGCGACTGGGAAGCGCGGCACGACAGCCTTATCGCGACCGCCAACCGCGTCGCGATAAGGTCGCGCCCGAGCGGGCCTACGCCTCCTCTGATGTCGCGATGGGCCGAGCCGTCGCGACACCAGTAGGGAGGCAGACCAACGGGATCCTCAATACCGGGCCGTCCACAAACCATCCAAACACAACACAAGGGGGAGGGGAGCATTGGGAAGCAGTAAAGCTATCTATAAACCCCGAGGGGCTCCCAATCCACCCGAATCGGGAAGGGCACAAGAAATCCCTACCGATTACGAAGAACCGAACCCACGAAGGGCCTTCACGACACACGACCACCTCCTCCTCGCTCCACGCAAGGTCCACGACGCCACAGCACCACGCACGGCCCTCCTCCTCGCCTGAAACAACGAAGGGGAGAGGGGGAGGCGCAGTACCGCCGGAGGGAGAGGGAGAGGGAAGAAGGAGAGAGAGGGAGAGGGAACAAGGAGAGAGAGGGGGATCGCCGGCCAAGGCTTTTAACCTTCGGCAACCAGAACGCGACGGACCTCCCTGTCGCGTTACGGACCTTAACGCGACGGGTCAACAGACCGCGACAAGAACACGCCCTACAATGGCGCCGCGACAACGCGACAAGCCGTACTGACACACCTGCCACCCTGACAGTTGTCAGACAACAGGACAGCGCAACACGACAAAACACTGTCATAGCCGTTGACCGGGCGCGACAGCAAGACGCGATGGAGAACCACGACGCGACCAACACACGACCCACAAGCTCGCCGCGACACGGATGACTGTCGGGTCGGGCACCCCCGACGCGACACCAACGCATTACCCAGCTTGGACGCGTCAGTGGCCAGTCATCCCACGACACCACACGGAAGCCGGGAACCGAGTCTTACATTGTCTCACTGCCTCGTTCTACGTTGGTTCTGGAGCCGCGTAGGAGGTCAGGTGTGAGGCCGCAGCTTGTCCAGGCTGCGGTGTTGCGTGTGTTTTGTTTCTGTGGCGGCTCTGTCTCACCCTTCTGTGGGGCGGAGGTAGGAGCTAAGCTAGCGAGCAGAGCGTGTGGACTACAGGTCCCCTCTTGGCTGCTAGCGGCGGTGGCTTGGTTGCTGTTGTTGTGACGATGTTTCCTCATGACGTTTCCAAGTGTTATCCGTTGCCCTAGCTTGCACAGCGGTTATAGCCTGGTCGTGCCTAGTTCCCTTGGGCGCCGTTGGTCTGGCGTTGTGCAGACCTGTGCTTCTGGTGGTTTCTGCTTCAGTGTCCTCTCGGTTCCGTAGTCCGTTCTTGTGCCAATCCGTGGTGGCACTAGTGTGTGTGGTTTCTCGACCTGTGGTATGTCCACGGTGCGGGGTGGTTCTGCTTGTAGGCCCTCAACCCTGTGGAGGTCTGAGGTGGCCGTGCTTGAGGTGAGACGTCGTTCTCACTTGGTTGTTCCGTGGTCTCGGCAGGTGTGCTGAGGGTTGCTTCCGCTCTGTGCCTGACTCTGTTGGTTTCTGCGGGAGTCATGTGTGTGGCCCGACCTCGGTTGGTGGTTGTGGCGTTATTCTCTGCTCCGCTGCTTAGTAGTACCCCTGCTGTAGGTGTTACTCTCTGTACAGATTTCTACAGTAGTTTCCTATTTTTAAAGTTCCTGCTGCTCTGGCGGTGAGGGACTGGTAATCCCTACTGGGCCTTGTTCGCGAGGCTCACCTCCCTACTTCCTTCAGCTAGAGGCTCGTCGTCACGGGAGCTCGGTGTCGGACGGGTTGCAGAGGCGGTTTGCCCGTATGTTGTCAGCGCAGTGAGAGTAGTGTTTTGAGCTCTTGTAGCCGAGTGAGCTGAGAGTTGTGTTTTACAAGTTCTCAGGGTATGCCCCTTAAGGACTGCACCTTCTTCTTGTACTGTGCTTTTGCTGGGACACGTTGTACAGACCTTTGCATATTGTACATATTGTTATAGTTATTTAAATTCAGTACATATCTCACTAGACTATTTCTTCTAACCCTTTCGGATCTTCGGATTCGTGGGTGGCGGCGAGACCCTCGGGACCCCTGGCGAGGGTTCGGGAGGTTGGGTCGTTACACGACAGGCCGACCCGTCGTGTTCAGGTTCTTGAACGTGGCATATCGGGGTGTTGCGTTCTGAAGGCGACATTACCCCACCGTCGCGACCTCAGCCGTGAGGTCCTGTTGTGCATGTTTTAAACGGTACGATTATTTGACTATCGATGTCTTATGTGCATGGTTGGTGTGAGTGGTGCATTCGCACCTGCAGCGCTCATTGAGCGTGTCATCCATGTGGTGGACGTGTTGTTTATGGGTTGACAAACAGTTTGTATGGTTTGAGCGGTATATATATGGTTGATTGGTGGTGACTGGGCAGTGAGGTTCCGGTGTGAACCTAGCCTGGTCCTTTAATGTTTATTATAGATTATTTATTTAAGATGGTTTAACTGGTAAAGTGTGAGTACGATTATTAAGTGGTTATTGTTAATGAGCTTAATGCAGCCATGGAGGTCACCTCGTGACCAATGACCTGCCAAGATATTATTGTATAATGTAATTGTGTATGTGTTTGTGTAGGCTAGCTTGTGGGTCACAGAGTGACCGGGACAAGCTATTCCTCACATGTGTATTGTGGTTTGTAATAAAGATAATATATGTAAGTATTATGGTTTGTGCATTGCCGAGTGTGGTGGTCCGACGCCTATTCCGAAACCTTTCTAGTCGGGTACCCCAGGTTTTGTGTGAGCCATGCACGTAGTGCTCGGGTTTGTCTCGGTACTGTGTGTGCCGTCGAGGTCTGTGTCGTCTGTCCTGAACACCCTCACTCCTGTGTTTGAGTGTATGTCCGGCCGAGGGAAAGACGACAGAGGGCAGCGACTTGTGAGAGTTTGAGTTTAGTTGCTTGTAGCGTGCTCATGGTTGGGGGTACGGACACCAGTAATCGACATTGGTCTCCAACTAGTCCTGTTTCCAGTGCCTCACTCTAGGGAGCTTAGGCCAGAGTCCCTAAAGGTGCCAGGCATGGACCTGCAACCGTGTGGTCTGCAGGTGTGGTGTTGGTTGGTCTCCATTGTTCTTTGGCTTGTGCTTGTGGAGCGGCAGTTGGACCTTTCGTCCGTGACTGCGAGACTGAGTAGTTCTTATGTTATGTTGTCCAGATTAGATACTGGCGTCATGAACCAGTAGACCGTTCCGTGTGGTGGCGTCGCTCCTTTCCGACTCATGCTATGCCACCGTTGTGGTTTATGTGTAGCAACTCGTTGGTTGTGGTTTGACCTGTTGTAGTGTGCCTGGTAGGAGGTACAGTTGTACTGAGACTTTGTGGTGGTACCTCATGGTGGTAGGTACCTGTACCCTTCGTGGGTATCTATTTCTCGTGGTACGTTGTGTACCAGTCTTTTCAGGTGGTGTGGTGGAGCTGTGCTCTGTGGAGGTCGTGTGGTAAGACCTACCACTCATTGTGTTCTACCCTTCCTCGGGTAAACTTCCGATTATGATTTTAGTGTGTGATGGATTGGCATTGTAGTAGCCAGTCCTGCTACATTGTGTGTGGCTTTCGACATATCGTGATTTGGGTTATGTTGGAATCATTACTCTTGGTCAGCGGTCCTTTACTAGGTGTTTGAGGTTCGCCTGTGAAGCTCGTAGCTTAGGCAACGGTTGGCCTGTGTGGCTTATAGCTTAGGCAACTAATTGTTGTAGTAGTTTGCCTGTGAGGCTTGTGGCCTAGTCGTTTTAGTTGTTGGGCGGACTAGTGGTGCTGTGCTTGTCCTATGGTTCCTCTTTCCTTCTGAGAACTATGTATTTGTTTATGAATTACTGTTTAAATTGTTATTTGTTATAAATGTTGTGAGCATAATATGGTTTGGCTTCGGAGTTTCCAGTGAGACCCTTTGGGGTGGAGGTCTCTTTAGTTTCGTGTGTTGTTTTTGGGTGGTTCCCTACTGAGCTGTGACTTGTTGAGGTTCACTCCCCTACAGTTCTTTTCAGGGTTTACCATTGGTATGGCTTGCAAAGGCATTGTGGCAGACTTGGACCACCAGCAGTAGTGTTAGTTGTGTTGCGTGAGCTTGTGCTCCCTCAGGGTACCTTAGGTAGTTATACTTTTAAATTGACATGTAATAATGTATTGGGACAGTTGTAAATTGTTATATGCATATATGAGCACATGCACTTTCTTGTGTATTATATGTTGTGGTTGTCTTTTATATTTCTATTAGACACGTGTACGAGCTATCCCTTGCAAGACTTCGGTCCGATCGCGGAGGCGGACTTGGATATGGAGCCTTAATGGGCATAAATATCTAGGGCCGTTACACTTTTGGCCAAGGCATTCACCTTCATCTCGGTGGGAAGGGCATGGCACCCCCAGTCAGTCGCGTTGACGATAGTCTGCTCAGATTTGCGGGGTTAAGTGGAGTCTGAAGGAGCAGTAGGTGGGGATGTCGGCTGAAGCCGAGGATGCTTTGAAGTAGGCCTCGTCTCCAGCTGATCGGCCTGAGGCATAAGGGCCGTCGTGTGTTCGGGGACATCTTCCGTGGCGTGGGCCCGCTTAGCTAGTCGAGAGGCAGCCTTCTTGCCCCTCGGCAGCACCTTGCTCCATGCCAACTCAGAGAGAGAAGGCCCTTTCCGCGCCCTTGGAACCGGCTAAGCCCTCTTGTCGGCCATAGCTATCGAAAAGAAAAAACCATCATGCTTCAGAACTTAACGATCAATCGAAGATCCGTCGAGGGGGTGATGACCTTGAGTGCCCTCGGTGATAACTTGAACAACTCTTCTCGGATGGCTCGAACAGGTCGGGAGGCTCCACCGCCTGCAAAGACTCGAACTCTGAGAGCTCGGAGCATTAAGCTTCGGCGGTCCGAAGGCTTTGTCTCAGATGTTAACCACCAACCAAATGGTTGGAAAAGGCCACCCCGAAGGGCTATGGATGAAGATGAAATTCCTCTTCCAGTTATGAACAGAAGAAGGCATCCGACCAAGAATTTGCCGACCAGACCGAGCCGCAAAATATAGCCAATCCCTGAAGGCCTTTACGGAGAAGCAGTTGAAGAAGAGGCACATGGTCGGAAGGACCTCGGCCATGGCACAGACCGCTAGGAAGTTGACAATTGACCTCCAGGAGTTGGGAGTCAATTGCGAGGGGGCGATTCCTAGCTCGAGAAGGAGAAAAATGGTAAAGGGATGAAAGGGGAGCCGCAGGCCGCCCGGACCGCCTCGGAGTAGATACAGACACCCCCTCCATGGTATAATGAGCTCGGAGTGGTCTATTAGAGTATAGTGGCGTCAACGGGAAGGATCATGCCCGGGTGAGTTTCTATCCACGGAAAGTGTTGGGTCAGTCTCGCACCGGGCTCAGACACAATGTGGCCCAAGACTATGCCCTCTCGAAACCATGAAGTGGCTCTTCTCCAACTAAGCACCAAGTTTGTCTCCACACCAGCTAGCCAAAACCTTCTCCAGATTTTTCAGACATTTTTCAAAAGAATCCCCATATATAGAAAAAATCATCCATGAATACCTCAAGGAATTCTCCCACCAGTCCAGAGAAGATTGCCATCATGCACCTTTGAAAAGTGGCTAGTGCATTGCAGAGTCCAAATGGCATTTCCTAAAAGCAAATGTGCCATAGGGGCACGTAAAGGTGGTCTTTTCTTGATCTTTTGGGTAAATTATCACTTGATTGTACCCGAATAACCATCCAAAAAGCAGAAGAATTGTTGGCCTGCTAGTCTCTCGAGGATTTGATCATGAATGGGTGGAAAGTGATCTTTCTTGTCATGGCATTGAGCTTCCTATAATCTATGCACACTCTCCATCCCGTGGTCAATCTAGTGGATACCTCCTCCCCTTCCTCATTTTTCACCACTGTAAGCCCAGACTTCTTGGGAACCACTTGGTTGGCTGACCCACTGGCTATCTGATATTGGATAAGCAATTCCAGCATCTAACCACTTACAACTTCCTTCTTCACCACTTCCTTCATTGGGGATTTAACCTCCTTTGCGTTTCCCGGCTTGGTTTAGCATTGTCCTCCAAGTAGATGTGGTGCATGCAGACAGATGACTAATCCCTTTAAGGTCGGCCCTGTCCAACCTATGGCACCCCTATGTTCCCCTAAGACTTCTATTGATGGGCTTCTTGGGTAGGGCTTAAAGTAGAGGCAATGATAACGGGCAAAGTTGGTTGGGCCCTAGGAATACATACTTGAGGGAGTCTAGAAGAGGTTTAAGGTCAAGATCTGGAGGGCTTTGAAGTGAAGTAGAGCTGGTTCAGATTGCAAGGCCGGTAGAGGTTCGACTTTGGACCAAGGTGCCAGATGGAGTGGTTATGTAAAGCATTGGTTTTCTCAAGATTGTCCAACATCGAGATCATTATCATGGACTCAGTCAAAATGCCAAAAGAATGACCATCCTTCTTCTTGATCTGGATATTTAGATGCTTAAAAATATGAGAGAAACCTTTTGTCCCCCAATGAAATGTCCATCATCCCGTAGCACAGTTGATGTTGCTTGGAGAGGTGAGAGAAGAAGACGAGAAGAGGACCGGGAGAGAGAGAAACGGAGAGATAGAGGAGAGAGAGAAGAGAGAGAGGCGAGAAGAGAGAGGGCGAGAGAGAGAGAGAGAGGGCGTGCGCACCCTCACTTTGCATGCATGCAACGTGAAGGGGGAGGCTGAGGCGGTGCGGCATGCGGGGGGGTCGGCGGGGGCGAGGGGGTGCGCTGTGCACGCTCGGGCGCGGGACAGCAGTCGCGTAGGCGGGGCCGGGGGCGCGGCGTGCGGGCCTGGCTGCATGCGGGGCGTGTGGCTGAGGTGGCGGCCTGGGCAGGTGCGCGCAGGGCACGCTGCTGCTGCTGCTTGCTCCTGAGAAGAAGAGAGATCGGGGGAGAGGAAGAAGAAGGTCGGAAGAAGAAAAGAAGAGGAGGGGCACTGCGCAAGAGAGGGAGAGAAGCAGAAAAAGAAAGTGGAAGAGAAGAATAACTGGGGGAAAAGGAATTGCCTCCAAGAGAGAGAAAGAGAGTTATAAAGTGGTAGAAGAAAGAGAGGAAGGGGGAGAGATTAAAGAACAGAGAATTGGAAAAATAGGAGAGGGAGTTTTAAAAAGAGATGGAATTTTAAAATTGAAAAGATAGAGAGGGAAAAGAATCTCTTCATTCTCTTGGTCCAATAAGATTTCTTAGCCCATTTAAAACCTCATTTCTTGCCCATTAATCCTGCATCACAACACAAAGAGATTTGTCAATTCTGCACTTGTAATGAATGATAAACAGAACTTATGAAATTATCAATTATTTGTTAATCAAATAAATAATTATTTATAACAATATGTAATTATCATTGACCACGGTGGTGGCCCTGCGGCGTGAACACCGACGTATGGGATGAAGGCACACTGGGGAAGATATTTTTCGGGACTGACCTCCACGACGTAGGCGGCCTCAGTGGGACCAGACACGAGAACGTCGGGTTGGGTATTCTTACT
>JACBKR010004847.1:0-21572 GCA_014218235.1 Colocasia esculenta
CAACCTTATCGTTTAGTGTTGTGTTACTATCCTATTGTGACGACGCTCTTTATACCGATGGGGATTGGTATAATCGTACCGGTATGAGGAGGGTCGTTACACGGAATCTCTCACGACGTCGAAATACTGCCGATTCGTCTTCTCGAAATCCCTCTCTATGTTGGTTTGTTCATTCAAAACCCTTCTCTATGACGGGACTTTACCGGTATGTTTTCTCGAAACCCTTCTTTATATCGAAACTCTGTCGGTTTGTTTTCTCGAGATTCTCATCCTCGCCGGAATGTCGTCCATTTAATTTCTCAAGATCCCTCTCTACACTGGAATGCTATCTGTTTGATTTCTCAAGATCCCTCTCTACGCCGGAATGTTGTCCATCTGATTTCTCAAGATCCCTCTCTATGCCGAAATATTGCTAATTTAGTTTTTCATCTTGATTGCCGCTAGTTTAATTCTCAGAATTCCACCTTATACTGAAATATATAACTAGACTATTTCTCATTTTTTTGCGGACACTGAGTTGTCAGCTTGCTACATTTATAGAGAGCCTAAAGGACAACTCATCAGGGACACCTCATCATGTCATGATGACAAGGGACACCTCGTCCTGTCATGATGACAAGAGGGACACCTCATAAGGACACTTCGTCATGTAATCAAGACAAGGGACACCTCACAGAGACACCTTGTCATGTCATGATGATAAGAGGGACACCTCGTCATGTCATGATGACACCTCGTCATGTAATCATGACAAGAGACACCTCACAGGGACACCTCGTCATGTCATGATGATAAGAGGGACACCTCGTCATGTAATCATGACAAGGGACACCTCATAGAGACACCTCGTCATGTCATGATGACACCTCGTCATGTAATCATGACAAGAGACACCTCACAAGGACACCTCGTCATGTCATGATGCTAATGATGATGAGGTGTCCTCCTTCTAGAAGGGGTGAGGTGGCATGATCCTAGTATGCTCCCTTAATGGATCCTTGTCAAGGCTTATTAGGTCTTGCCAATAGGTCCATAATGGGTTAAATAAGGCTTATTGATAACTTTTATCCAATCCTCTATTCATCGCGTTATCTGTAACACCCCGGAAATTTAGCAATTTAAAATTTTAGAAATATAGTGGGATAAATAAATAAACGTATTGGAGAGACTTCCAATACCATGTGCTAATGACCTATTAACAAGATTGGGCCATTATAGCATATTTGGCCCAAGGATATGAATAAACTAGGACAGGAAGTTGCCCAGAAATTTGTGTATGTAATTATGTAGTAATTAGTGAGGGTATTTAGGGTTAAATTATGGATGAGTAGTCATGTAAGTAAGCCAAAACCGAACTCAATCCCAATTGGTGGTTTCCTAAACCCTTGCTACCTCTTTTGGGTAAGGGAATCCCAGATTTCTTGGAAAAGGAAACTAGAACCGAGCTCGTAGCCCCTTTCCTAGTATCGTTAGGACTCTTAACAACATCCTAAAACTATAAGACTCATCCCTAAACTATTGGGGAGGTTTAACAACGAGTTGGAGTCGTTTGGAGGCAGGCTAGAACTTCTGGGGAGCAGGAGAAAGGCTGGGAACCCGGAGCTTCATCCCCTGCATCTTCTGTTGCATCCAGAACATCAACTGATTTAGATCTTCATAAAGGTAGGTGTTCTCGGGCCAAGATTAAAGAAAACCTATACCATCATGTAGAGCATCGAGTCTATGTTCATTTGCACTTGATTTGCTCAATTTCATGGAGTATTCATTGTGTATTGGTGATTTTCCCGAAGTCTTGCAGAGTTAGGGCTTTTCCCGTTCGTTTTATTGTGCACACGATTCAAGACCGAATTTGACTAAATGTTCTTCATGAAAGTTCTTCTATCGATCGAAGTCACGATCTCTTCTTTTTGGACGTTTTGTCTAAAGGGTTTTAGTTAGAGAGTTAGGAGCATGATAAGAGAGTCTCTGCTTTACTGTGATTTCGGGTTTCACTTGATTTTTGTTCTTCACATGTTTTCTCGGGATTCAAGACCGAATTTGATCAAAACCTCAACATAAAAATCTTCTACTAGTTGTCCTCTTCATCTTTCATGTTGAACATGTTGTCCAAATGTCAATATTTAGAGAGTTATAAGAGTTGGAAGTGAATCGCTGCATGAGAGGTGTTTTTGGATTCCACATGACTTATAAGTTTTGTTCTGGAAGGGCTCTAGTGTCGACACTACTTGAACTAGTGTCGACACACTGTCCCAAAACAGCCCAGTAGGTGTTCTGGGAAGGTCTCTAGTGTCGACACTACTTGAACTAGTGTCGACACACTATCCCAGCTTGGCCAGAAGGTGTTCTGGGAGCTGTCTCTAGTGTCGACAACTACCTCGACTGTGTCGACCTACTTGACTGTTTTGCCTGCATTTGAAGCCCTATGTCGACACTACCTGGACTAGTGTCGACACTACTTGACCTTTTTGCCTTGTAATTGAGGCACTGTGTCGACACTACCTGGACTAGTGTCGACACTACTTGGCCAGTTTTGCAATATTTTGTCTTGTGTTTGAAGCATTGTGTCGACACCTCTTGATCTAGTGTCGACACTACCTTACAAGAAATTTACATGATTTAGGTCTAATCATCTCATGATGTCTACTAGCTTGTGCATGATGTTATATAGTATGCATGGACCTAAAATAATCAACCCATTGAAAAATAATAGATATGAATATGATTCTAATGTGTAATTGTGATTGACCTTATGTTCATTGGATTATCTTGTGATCTTGCTTATTGTCAATTGATAAGATAAGAATATGATGTGAATGTAGGGATGAATACATGTTAGTATGGACATGTTAGTGGTGTTAATGTTTGATTGGCATATGAGTCTCATGGTTACATGTTTTCCGATGTTCAATTAATTACTTGTCATATGCATACATGTTAGGAAAGCGCTTGCTCTACATACGATCTGTCTTTAGAAACATCATCTTGTTAAGACATTAATGAACTACGAAACATAAGATGCGTCGTTATCTTGCCTTGTTCTTTTGAGCTGTTTGTCATTCCTTGACTCTATGAATGATCATGTTCTTTTTACTATGAGCTTGTCATTGAAACTCTGTGGCCATAATATGAATATGTTTGTTCGGCACAATGTGGGACTCGGTCCAAAAAAAACTTGATCCAATGCCTGTGCAATAGGGGCCCTGTCCGGTCCTGGGGAGGAGTGCCCCAACGTACTTGTTAACCGCGGGAGTATGGACTCTTGGTGCTTGGCATAGCACAACTGACATGCAAATTGTGAAAATGTGCCTCCTATTTGACTTGATAAGTTTGACTTGACATGATATGATAAGTTTGTTCTTGTGAACACATGAGCTCTGCTTGAATATGGCCAATCTCTTCTGACATGATTTTATTCTTGAATTATCCGTCCATTGTATATGGAACTCGACAATTGATCTGATATGATATCTGTTCTACTATGTTATTCAACTTGTTAGAAAAGCATGCATTGTCAGCATATTCATAAGCATATCTGCCTATTTAAAATGTTAATCATGTATATTAGTGCCCACACGTTTTTGAGATGCAATCCTACTGAGCTAGTTCGCTCACCCCTATCATCCTGCCCTTTTTCAGGTAGTGATGAAGAACCATGGAGTCATATGGGACTGGGCAAGAGTGACGAGCCCCGTCCTAGAAATAGATGACAATTTAGAAATAGAAATTTGAGTAGTCTATGTAATAGTGAAACTTTGCTGGAAGTTTTATTTGAATGATGAACCCTTTGGTTGATTCTTCTTATGTGAGGTTGTATCTAGTTGAATGGAATGAATAAAGTATACTTTTGGTGACCATATTATAGTCTTGAATGTGTTATTATATTCGATTGTGACTCTGCACTATTCAACTGTGATACGCCAGTTTGTATCGTTCACGTCCCCCGATATTTATTCCGCTGCTAATATCGGGGCGTGACATTATCCACCTTATGTGTGTGACCCTCTAGGCCGAATATCGAGCTGGCCGTGAGTTGCACCCATCAGAACTCCTTCTAACTTAGTGAATTATTATCTCCATAAAAATTTACTCAACTCATCGATTATGAACATACTAGGCCACTATGCCATAATCCCCAGACGATACGAGTGATCAAATCCATTGGACCTATCTGCCCACAGTTACCGTGTACCTGTAGTCCCTCATCCATATATTATCCCAGAAACTGTATATTAGGCATGGTGTTGTCAGGCCTATATGGAATCTGTTAAAGTCAAACTCTTATTGAATTCTCCTGAAGACTCCTTCTCTCTAAATCCGATTGACCCTGGCCAGGGATTTGTCAGAGTAAGACAATATGGGATATTCCTCTCACGATACCGAGAGTGGATGATCTTCTATTGACATATAATTGCCTTCGTAAGGTTGGCCACCATTCCCAATGACTAGCTATACGAGACCTGGAACATCTAGACCTATAAATCCAATATCCAAGAATGGAGTACTCAAACAAGACATCTTTGATGTCTCAAGTCTAAGGACCAGTTACACAACTGAGACTACGGAATCTCTATTTGACAATCAGGTATCATTAATCATACAGCATTCCGAGAACGGATCATTCAATGAACTCATTCTCCAATAAGCACCTATACCATATCCCTAGTGTCTCCACACAAGCAGCTATGAGACCAGCTGCTTCCATCACATGGACAGGTATATGGCACACCGGTCTTTCCGGTCATCTCAATGTCCTTCTTGAGTAACCTATGACTAGGATATTTAGGATCTGTGTTTAAAGAGGATCGGCCTCATTATCATGATCTCATCATGATCCAATCCCATTGTACAGACCCATGGACATCACAATATACATACGCATAGAATATAAAGTGAGAAAATACCATTATAATATTACCAAAAGAGATTGTACATAATTACAAGTGCCATCACTCACATGAATTGGCTTGCAGGGCACTTATAACTAGCAGCGACCTCTAGAGGCATTACGATATTGTATGCTTTGGCTTCTTGTGTTTGTGTCTATTTATCTAGGCTTTGTTTGTGTAATACCTTGTTTGTACATATTTTCTCTTGAGTTGTTTGTCATCTGTCTGTTTTTTTAGGAAAATCACAAAAAATCAAAAATAAAAAACCAAGAAAATGGATCTTCAAAAGGTAAGTGCAGGTATGGCTTCTTTATCCCTATCCTTGCATTACTATAAGTTAGCCTACTTATTATATCATTTCAAGGACCGGCTGGTTCTCAGTGTGCTCTGGGATCCGAGTTCCCCTTCATCAAAACAGTGATGATCTAGGTGCACATTGTTAATCACTGGACAGGCCGTTAAGTTGGATAGTGGGGATGATGGACTCTGTCTTGCGCAGCGGTTGCATGAAGATTCTCGACCCATTCTTGTCTAGTTTAGCAATATTATCCTTGATATATTTTCTATTTTTGTCCTTTCTTTACATTTGATTTGATGATTTCCTTTTCTTTTAGCCCAACATGCATCATGTAGGTCATTAAGCTATCACGACTCATCCCTGGTTAATGATAAGCTCTTGATGAATGTCCAATTGTTCTTCATTTTCAGAACAAGAAACCCCATTCCATTCTAAATCAGAAAGTTTGCCTTCGAGCGAGTTGCTCTTGCCTGTTTGTCGAGTATTTCCTTGTTGTTGAGCAACTATCTCCTTAAAATATATTAAACATTTTAAGCATTGTGTTTTTGCTATGACAAAACTTTTTAAGACTTTCTACAAACAATCTATTGGAATATACCACAAGAAATATGACATATATATACAGTATCTATCAACTATCTTACGAAAATTTCTCTAAGTCCACAGCATATACTATGTACCATACTAACTCTGACTTCAGACTCTGAATCTTGAAAAGTCGAGTGTTGTACCATTTGATGAACCAATATGTAGAACTCCGACTTCGAAAAGTCGAAGTCTGACAAGACTCTGACTCCTGAAAAGTTGAAGTCTAGCTGAACTCCGACTTCTTAAAAGTCAAAGTCTGTCTAGACTCCGACTCGTTAGAAGTCAAAGTATGACTTGCTATCAAATGATCCTTCACTCCGACTTCTGAAAAGTCGAAGTCCTCTCACTCCGACTCCTAAGAAGTCGATGTCTTTTGTATCTTACTCCAACTCCTTAAAAGTCAAAGTCTATTTTTGTTTGCAATCCGACTCCCCAGAAGTTGAAGTATGACATCGATTGATGATCTCTTATCACTCCGACTTTCCAAAACTCGAAGTTATGATCAATGTCTCACTGTGACTTCTATATAGTCAATGTTCATCATGCATCTCTTATCTTTGACTCCGACTTCAGAAAAGTCGAAGTAACCTATATCTACTTCTGTGTACTTGACACTTATATTTTTTTATGATAATCTGTTATTCCACAGAATCTGTGAAATCTTATTCTTATTTATTTCAAGTTATTTGTTATTCCAATGGGAATCTTTACAGAATGAATAACACTTACATATCTTACAGAATAATACTTTTCTTGCTACCACCATTTAAATTTTCTGTTAGTAGTAAAATTATATTCAAAATGACCACATAAAATCTTTGATAAGATCTAAAACAATTATACAAATTGGTCTCTTGCTTTCTGTCAGAAGCTTAGTCCTTTCTATTTTGACAGAAGATATGCGTTGGTAGGTATAAGCAGCATGGGTTATCTGTCAAAACCCACCTACCATATATGCTTTTTGTCAGAAATTCCTTATTTTCAGTATACTATTGTCTGTCTGCACTTTAATGCACTGAACATCTGTCCATCCGAGGTTCTTTATACTTTACATATATTTTCATCTCACCCACCTCTGAAAGGACAAAGGTACTTGTGCTTTCTTAACTTGCAGACAATTAGATAGCTACTGAAGCCAGTTTAGATCATTAATAAAAACTATCTATCAAGCCATGAAGCTATCTAGATAGCCTGAAGATGTTGGAACTCCAAAAGCTAAAGGACTGATGAATATAACAGAGGTCTCAAAGTGTCTACATCCAAGGATCGACGACTATTCTTCAAACGACTAGTTTTCTAACGATAGTTTCAAACGGGAAATTCAAGCTTTTGAAGCTCATATATAGAAGCTGGAGTTTGAACAAGAAGACACCACCGACCCAGCAACGCACACAACTCCCATTTGATTTTGCAAGCAAGAGTCTTCACAAGTCTTCTACTGAAGTGAAAGAAAGAGAGCTGCTTCTTCAGTCCACGACTTCCAAGCTCTCTAGTTCCTTAGAATTCTCTTTCTGTTGGGTGGCATTTTGTAACCGTAGATCCTTCTCAGTCCACCCATTTAGATTCAGAAAGAGTTAGAGCTTCAATTCTCATTTGTATTCCTTTTGTTTCTTTGTGTTTTCTTCTCATTCTTCTGAGCAGGCACTCAAGTGTTTTTTCATTTCTGTGATTAGATAACCCGCAGGGGGTTTGTTCCCTACAGTGCCTCTCTTGTGAAGGGAAGACCTACAGGTGTAGTAGTCTTTGTACCCCTTGGTAAAGGGAAGACTTGCTTGGGAGCAAGTGGGTTTGTAATACCTCTCAAGTTGAGAGAAGGCCAAGTGTTCTTGGCAGTTTAGTGAATCCCAAGAGGTCACTTGGGGATGGACGTAAGACTTTCATGTGGGAAGGGCCGAACCAGGATAAAATCTCTTGTGCATTTGTATGATTTTTTCGCCAAGTTTTCATTTATTTCACACACACTACACTAAATACTACAACTTTATTTAGTGTTTCTATTTTTAGATAATTTTTTAAAAGTGCAAGAAGTCCTATTCACCCCCCTCTAGGACATCATTAGTGGCATCTCGATCCAACACTTGTCTGGATTCTCCATCCAATTTTCATCCAAATTCCTTTTGATCTTTTTGGTTGCGAACTGCTCCCAAGTTTTGACTCAGAGTTACCTGCCTGGCACACACATGTCCCTCCAAAATGCAACTTGTAGGCCAATCGGCTAGAGTACCTGTCAATCAAGGGGTTGATCATCCTTTTATCTTCTTCCTCTCGTCCAGACTTGTGTTCTCCTTGCATTCTGTTCGAGCAACTAACTTGTGGCTTTCAAGAAGATTCCTATTGCTTGTTGGTTAGATCGGGTGTCTCTTTACCTTGGCTCTTATCTTTTCAGTTCACTCCGTGTCACTTCCGCGTCATCGTCATGTCATGACACCTCCGCTACAACTCCGCTTCGTTCCCTTGCAAGTGGAAGCCAAGGAGGGGAAATCTGTAGACACTCGATTTTGGCTTACAAGTCGAATCGTATTTCTTGTTCTCTTAATGAGCCTGAAGTTGGTCACTCACCTTGAGCCCATTGATTAGCCTTATTTTCAGTCCATTTAAGCCAATTCTTAGCTTATCTTGTCCAACTATCACTTCAAGGTCCTTGTCCTAGTGTTTCACCCTTCAGACCTTAACGTGACAATGTTGGAGGTCACGTTCATGTCAATTAACCATTATAATCCCTAAATAATCAATTATATTCCCTAAATAATCGATTATAATCTCAATAAGATCGATTATCCTTAACGCGACAGGTCGAGGCGTCGTGTTAGTATCCTAGTCCGTTCCACTTTGGCCATCGCGATAGCCCATGCATATATATTCACGTGCCTTCATGTCGCGACCACCTCATCTGTCGTGACAAGCCATGTCGTGTCCCTATGACCCGTTGCGACATCGTTCTGCATGTGCTGGCTCCGCAACCACCTCCTCTCTGTGCTCCATTGGACTCTATCCTCATCCACAACCACTCTCCAACCCCCAGCCGTTGTTTGAGGTTCCACCTCACCTTGGAACCCTCCTAGGACTCTTCTTATGTGATTTACTTGCCTTTTTCACCATTTTCATGGGTCATTATCACTTAGGACGTGATACTCTCTCTCCTCTCTATATAAGTGACCCCTCTCCTTCAGAACAGGGGAGGACCCAAAAGCTACCACAAGTACTGCCAAAATCTCACCAGAGCTCCCCCTTAGCTCGTAGCCCTCCCATTTCCTCCCATTTTCCCATTATTCTCTTCACCAAGTCACACTCTTTCTTCATGCATGGAGCTTGGTAGCTAGGAGGGTGACGTCCACGACCATCTAAGGCTGCTGCACAACCCAAGGATCATCTCCTTTAGCCAGGGAGTCACCCCTTGGGGCCTTTCTTCCATCTTCCCTTCTCATTCTCTTTCAATCATGTTGTTATTTTCTTTTTAAATAGTAGCATATCTCCATTCCTACGTTTTTACAATCCAAGGGTTTTCCAAACACCCCCAGGTTTGTTCCCTCCATGCTTCCCTTCTCTCTTTTTATTTTTAGTAGATACTTCACTTAAATATGGTCTAACAGGGTATCTTTCTTTTGTTTCGTTATTTTGGCAGGTTCTACAACAAGAGCAGACGAGAGGCTCTCATACTCTGGCCAACTGGAGGACGGGAAGGAGGTCCCCCGTCCATCTCTCGTACTGCTGAGAAGGAGTTAGGCTACCCGGTCACAACATCAAGAATGCGACCGCTCGGGCGCCCCGCGACAAGCTTCGGATCGCGACGGGCCTCCCCGTCGCGATGCAAGTAAGTGGCCCTTCTCACCTCCTTTTCCTAGCACGTTAGCTGTTAGACTTCGTTCATTTGTTAGGACAACATGTTAGGTCGCGATCACATTCCCTGTACCATGCTGTGACATCTTGTGGTGTGTTTCGAGGGGGGCGCACCCCCGTGATTACAGTACCTTCAGTGTCGCGACCACCTGGCCGTCGCGACAAGCCATGTCACGTCCCTACGATCCGTCGCGACAACATTTGCATGCATTGGCTCCACAACCACCTCCTCTCTATCTACCTTGGGGTCTATCTTCATCTCTAACAGCCTTGGAATGACCCCAGTCGCAGTTTAAGGTTCCATCTCACCTTGGAATCCTCCTAGGACTCTTCCCATGCAATTTACTTGCCTTTTTCACCATTTTCATGGCTCATTATCACTTAAGGGCGAGATACTCTCTCTTCTCTCTATATAAGTGATCCCTCTCTTTCTGAACGAGGTAAGGACCCAAAACTACCACGAAGTGCTGCCAAAATCTCACCAGAGCTTCCCCTTAGCTTGTAGCCCTCCCATCTTCTCCCATTTTCCTCTTATTCACTTCCCTAAGTCACTTCATTTCCTTCATCCATGGAGTTTGGTAGCTAGGAGGGTGACGTCCACGACCATCAGAGGTTGCTGCATGACTTTAGGAGCATCTCCTTCAGCCAGGGAGTCACCCCTTTGGGGTCTTTCTTCCCTCTTTCCTTCTCATTCTCTTTCAAGCATGT
Organism: Colocasia esculenta; assembly: GCA_014218235.1. NCBI lineage: Eukaryota > Viridiplantae > Streptophyta > Magnoliopsida > Alismatales > Araceae > Colocasia > Colocasia esculenta. The sequence goes on from JACBKR010004847.1 coordinate 10,318, forward strand.
TATTATTTTTGTTTTAAATAGTAGCATATCTCCATTCCTACATTTTCTACAACCCAAGGGGTTTCCAAAACACCCCCAGGTTCATTCCCTCCATGCTTCCCTTCTTTCTTTTCATTTTGAGTAGATACTTCACTTAAATATGGTCTAACAGGGTCTTTTTTGTTTTGTTGTTTTGGCAGGTTCTACAATGAGAGAAGACGAGGGGCTCTCATCCTCTGGTCGGCCAGAGGACAGGAAGGAGGTCCCCCCATCCATCTCCCACACTATTAAGAAGGTGTCATGGACCCCCGTCGCGACAACAAGAATGCGACTGGTCGAGGAGTCGCGATAAGCTTAGTATCGCGACGGGTACCCCCATCGTGACACCAGTAAGTGGCCCTTCTCACCTCCTTTTCCTATCACGTTAGCCTTTAGACTTTGTTTATATTCTACGGCAACATGTTAGGTGGCGATCACATTCCTTATATCATATTGTGACATCCTGTCATGTGTTTCGAGGAGCACGCAGTCCCGCAATTACACCTTTTGGCATTCATGGTGGGACCTCCACTGCTAGCCTCGTTTGTCTTGATTGTTTACCTGCCATGTTTGTATGTTTGTCTATCTAGTAGAATCCTGTTAGGGTTGTTTCTTTGTTTTGTTGTCTTTTTGTTCTCTGTTAATATCGTGTCAGGTCGTGCGGTCGCGACATTATCGCATCCATAAAGGCGGACACGACCTCAGGTACGCGTTCTCATCCCTATCTTCCATTTGATCATCTTTTATAAGCTTTCTTATGTCATCTCCATGTTATTCCATCATGTATACCCACGATTCTCTGTGTTTGAACCCTACCAGGGCTCAGATTTTCCTTTCATTTTCATTGTTCATTTTGGTACTGTCGCGACATATCTGGCTGACGTGACCTTGTCGCACCATAGAAGGAGGACACGATAATAGGTACACATTGTTTGTTACTATTTTCCATTCCATGTGTCAGTTTCTGCTTGTTTAGGGAGTCTTCATCTTCTGTTTATCTTGTTCCTACTGTATTGCGCTTTAGGATAGTTTGTTTGTGTGCTGTTTGCGTGTAGCTGTGGGTTTCTGCAACCCAAAATATCACAACCGATCCCTCAGTCGTGATAACATCGAGGCGGACCCGGTCGTCGCGATTTTAGCAGAGACCTTCTGTTACGTTGCGCATTTTTTCGGATCCTTACGAATCCTTACTTAGCAGGTTTGGTGGCCAGTGTGTGGCCCATTAGTTTGTGTTTTAGGTGTTTTCGCAGGTTGTGAGGCTTTGTGGGCCGGAAGGTTGGGCCCAAAAAGCTCACAAGTTCTCTGTCTGTGAACGCGACAGAGGCTGGCGTCGCGTTCTGAACATGACGGCCCTAAGTGTCGCGTTATGGTTGCCGCCGTTTGCGGTCTTTGTCTGCATGTCCGCCGCGTGTCGCGCGCTGGGCGGTCTGGCTGATGTCGATAGTGGGAAGGCGATGGCCTCCTACGTTACGTTCTTGTCGCAACAATAGAGTGCGTCGTGTTCTCAACTATGAGGTATTTTTAGTTGAGGTCGGCCGAACAAAGCTCAGGAAACTCTGCTCGGCTAGGGAGGTGTTTTTGCACTGGTTTTCGAGCGATTCAAAGTTCTATAGGTGTTTTCGACATGCTCTCATCGCGAGGACGTCACACGGAGCGGGGGAAATGTCGGGTGATCGCCGTTCTTCACGTTCTTCACAAAGGTAGGGAGATTCTACCCATTTTCATGTTATGAATCGCATGAGACGCATGTATGGCTTGTTAATCGCTTTAAGAACATTAGATATCATGCTAGGGCACTGAGTAAAGCATGAAAAATGGATTTAAATGTGGTTTTGCATGGTTTGTGGGGTTGATCCTGGGAGAGCATCCTGGATTAGTGTTCCAGCATGTGAAGGCGACGGACCCTGCAAACATAGGAGTGAGGGTTTGCCTCGGTACTTGTGTTCACCGTTGAGGTTTGTGTCATCTGTCCTGGACACCCTCACTCCTATGTTTGAGTTGTACATCTAGCTGAGGGAAGGACGACAGTGGGACAACGACTTGTGAGAGTTTGTTGGTTGTCACTTGTAGAGCGCTCATGGTTGGGGGTACGAACACCAGTAGACGTACTAGTCCCCAGCTAGTCCTGTGTTTCCAGTGCCTCACTTTAGGGAGCTCGGGCTAGAGTCCTTAAAGGTGCCAGACATGGGCCTGCAGCTGTGTGGTCTGCAGGTGTGGTGTTGGTTGGTCTCCACTGTTCTTGGCTTTACTGGTGGTTTTTGGAGCGGCAGTTGGACCTTTCATTCGTGACTGCGAGACTGAGAGATAGTTCTTGTGTTGTGTTGTCCGGGTTGGATACTGGTGTCATGAACCATAGTCTGTTCCCGTGTGGTGGTGTCGTTCTTTCTGACTCGTGCTTTGCCACTGGTGATGGCTTGTGTGTGATTCGTTGGTTGAGGTTTGACCCGACGCGGTGTGCCCTATTGGTGGCACAGTTTTAGTGGTGGTTTCGATGTGGTACCTCGTGGTAGTAGGTACCTGTACCCTTCGTGGCTAGTTTTGTGTTGTGGTACTTTATGTACCAGTCCCTTCAGGTGTTGAGGTGGACATGTTCTGTGGGGGTCTGTGGAGTGACCTTCCACGTGTTGTGTTTTTACTCGTCTTCGGGTAAGCTTCCGATTATGTTTTGGTGTGAGGTGTTGGTATGAGGTGGATTGGCTAGCTGATGCCAGTCCTATTACCCTTCATGGGTAAGTTGCCTAGGAGGCTAGTGGCCTAGGCATTGCAGTGTTGGACGGACTAGTGGTGCGATGCTAGTCCAATTGTTCCACTTTCCTTTCGAGGACTGTATGCTCGTTAATATGTTATGTTTAGTTATTGTTATTATGATTGTGCGAGCATGATATGATTTGGCTATCGGTGTTTCCAGTGAGACCCTCTGGGGTTGAGGTCTCTTCAGTGTTGTGTGTTGTTTTTGGGTGGTCCCTACTGAGCCTGTGACTTGTTGAGTCTCACTCCCCTACAGTTCCTTTCAAAGCTTGTCGTTTGTGTCACTAGCGGAGGTGTTGTGGCAGACTTGTACCACTAGCAGTAGAGTTAGTCGTGTTGTGTGAGCTTGTGCTCACTCGGGGTATGCCCCAGGTAGTTGTACTCTTTATTAGACATGTAATAATGTATTGGGACAGTTGTAAATTGTTATTACATATTTAGCACATGTACTTTCTTGTGTCTTATACTGTTGTGGTTGTCTTTTATATTCTTACTAGACACGTGTACGAGCTATACCTTGCGAGACTTCGGTTCGTTCACTGGAGGCGGATCTGGATATGGAGCCTTATTGGGCATAATATCCAGGGCCGTCACACCTTCGAGCTACTGTTTGTTAGTTTAGGATAGAAGTTGCATGCACCCCGGCACATAGGTTCATGCATATATTATTTTCGTGTAGATAGGACTCCTCCTTGGTAGTGGAGACCCTCTCACCTGTGAGCACTCGTGGGCTGACCAGGGCCTACTACTGAGGGCCTCCATAAGTCCCCATGGTGGTCATACGCACGTTGCGGTTGCCAGGCTGGTTGTACCATTGCCCCTTAGTTTAGGTTGTTTGCGGTGAGTCGTGTGTCTCCCCTTTGTCATATCAGAGTACTCGAGTACACACCTATTAGGGTTCCTATCTAGACGAGTGCATTTTGTTAATTAATCCACTAAAAGGCTAAGTGCAAACCCTAAAATGTTAATGATAATCATGTCAACTTGGGTGTTTGTTTGAGATACTCCTCTCATCTCAACGTCCATTCTTGTGTGTTAGAGTCTAGGGTTTCTTTGTGGTCTCGTCGTCTCCCCTAATCGTTTAGGGGGTAGTGTATGCGTTAGTGCCTAGGTCTATTGAGTCAGTCTCCCCAAACCATTGTATTATATCATAATCCTCTTTTCGGTATGGACCATTTCTGCATCCTCACCGACAATTCTCTACCCATTAGGCTTCTTGAGGACGTGGCCCAACAACCTGCTGCCACCCTCATCGGACAAATCCAGCCCCCCACAGTTGTCGACGATCGGTCTCGCCCCTCTTCTCCTTCTGGGCAGAAGACCCGCATGCCCAATTTAGTTAGCTCCTCCCGCATTTGATCCCCGCCCAAGTTCGACAGTTCCTGGCGGCTACCAAAGGCAAGTGCCCCTCTTCTCCACCCTCTCATGCTGCTGTCTAGCAAGCAACCTCCTCCACATCCATTGCTTTCGCACCACGTTCACCCTCTACTGTGGTTGATCCCACTACTCTTCGTCCATGGGCTATCCATTTCTTCGAGCCCAGCTACCTTCCAACAGGGAAGTTTGGCCCAAGTCCCCTCCACTTTCTTCATACTATCAGGACGAACATAATACTCTTCCCCGGAGAGGTCATATTCTTTGGAGCAGTCACGCTCCCTTATACCGCTCACCACATCTCATCCCCTTCCGACTTCCTTACGGAATGGACATCTATAAAAAGAGATGCACGATCTCTGAAGGCAACTGGACCCTCTGAAGGTAGCCGACATCCCTCTCCCCTCTTTCCAGCATCTCTGAGTTCTCCCCCAGTCAGAGCTCCCAGTCTACAGGCAATACTCTGGGGTAGGCGACCCCTATGTACATATCAAGGATTTTGTATATGAATTAGCTCCACACAAGTATGATCACCACCTGTCACGCCCCGACGCGGAATATCGGAGAGTGAAGGCAGTTGCAAGAAAAATTTATAGAGCGAATACTAGACATCAAACTTGCATATGAATAATACTAAAGCAAATCTTTCTCATTAATAACTTTTCAATGTCTAGTTACAACCACTAATATCAGAGCCATTCTATAGGGCCCAATTACATTGCAACAAAAGGAAATAACTAACTACAACTCTAAGATAACATAATGACTCGAGGGTACTCCTGCCTTCACTCTGGTCATTCCCTTCCTCGTGAGTGTATGTGTCACCCTCGGTCTCACCTGAGAATACAACATCAAATAACGTAGGGTGAGCGGTAACGCCCAGTAGGACGTAAATTTCAGGCTCAAGCAGGCTTTAAATAATTAACGTATTTAATGGCAGAGTATCTAAAGAAAGGAGGTACAAGAGAGTCAAAATATAGCAAGAGATAGCACAACATGTAACATGATAGCACAATAGCACGAGATCGAGTATAGTTTCCAAAAATAGCACAAGTATCGAGTATAGCACGAATAGCAGGATGGCCATAGCACAACTAGCACAAGTATAATAATAGCACGACGAGTATAGCACTTGTTTGTCATTCTAGACATCGAGAGAGTATAGCACGTTTTGTGTTTTGATTGTCATATAGATAGTCGAGATAGATAGCACTTGAGTGTAATGCCAAACACTCTGATCATTTAACTCCCATGGGCACTAGCACTTTCGGGCACACATCCCAGGACCAGATCGGGCCTTTATATATTGCCAGGCATTGGTTATATTGTATCTTTAGACAATCAGTCAATGGCCAATATAGAGTACCAAGATAGTTAAGAGCACTAGATTAATAGACGAGATAGTAGAGAGAACGTGAATAGACGAGCGAGTAGAGTATAGATGAGAGCTAAGGGTACATCACGTAAAACAATGAGTAAACAGGCGATAGTAACAGTTGCACAACATGTGCACGTCGTATTGGTAGTCAGTGGAATTCACGATCTTCCCGCTGGCCATGTTGTGCACAAGTCCAGAGGTCGGACGTGATTCAAGGTAAGAGCAAACTTCTAATAGCCGTTTGGATCATATCGATCCCTAAAGGTGTAATGGGTGTTAGGGTACAACCGGCTCGTCGACCATGTGGGAATCCATGATCAGAGGAGACTTACGGAGGCCTTGTGCAAGGGTTCACTAGTCTAGCGAAAGGAATATCCGACAGAGAGTTCACCACAAGCCAAGTAAAGTGTGTATATAAAAATAGGTGCTCGACGTTCTAGAGGAATTCTAGAACAGTGGAGCATCGATATCGGTATATAAACACGCAAGAAACGAATACAAGTCCTTTAAATAGGGCAATTAATATACTCTATTGCAATAAATTACCAGATACATTATGAGATATTTTATGCCAGATTTCAGCCATATATGGATGGTTCATGTGTGTGCATGTGTAAGAGAAATCATAGATAGAAAAGAAGTCGGAATATGTATTTAAAGCATTCAATAAACCTCCATTTTAAAACAGGTGTTTTTACTGCGTGTATGACTGTTAAAAAGGCGTAAGAATTTTGTAGAAAGTGAGAGCAATAAATTTTATGGGTTTTCATCAAAAATCCTGTGAACGTGACGTAGGCCAGTAAAGGTCGCGACAGGGTCAGGGCATGTAGCAACCTGAATTTTTAAGAAAAATAAAAATTAAATAAAGAAGTAAAACCTAGCTAAATGGATATTTAAATGAAAACAACATTAAATAAAACCCATTAAATGGAAAAGAGTAATGGGCTTTGCTTAATGGACCATCTAGAATTTTATTGGGTCAAAATATGAATTTACAAAGGGAGTATAATTAGAAAATACCCTAAATTCGGAGTTTAATTATATCATAATTGGAAAGGGGTTATTAAAACAAAAAAATGGCAATTAGAGTTGGAATTGGATTCCTAAATCTACCCCATATGGTTTAGCACGAATTTGGATCTCTTCCTAGCCTAAATAGAGATTGGAAAGCAAGGAAGGAAGGTTGGAGTTAGGAAATCTCGTAATTAAGAGCAATTAGAGTAGAAATAGAATAGGAACTTGTGTTACATAAATACACCTCCTAAACCCTCTTGGCCGACCCTAGCTCGTTGCCAAAGGTTGTTGGACGTGGAGAAGAGGCCAACGAGAAGAGGATCTCGTGGGAAGAAGGAGTTCTTGGAGCTTCTTCCTCGTTCTTCAAGTTCTAGCCCTAGAAGACAAATCGAGTCAAAGGTAGGCAATCTCACAAGCAAAATCCTAATATTTCGTCTGTAGATTGTTCCATGCATCAGGAACAAAACCCTCAAATTTCATAATTTTCCATCGAGCCAATATTTTCTTCTTGAATTTTGAAGTTCTGCAACTCTCTTGACCCTGAACCCTCTTCATAATTCTTGTTCTCCATGATTACTAAATCCCATGCCTTGAAATTTTTATGGGGATATTGATGATCATTAGGGAACTTTCACCCCTAAAAGCCCTAATTTTATCAAGCATGTTGCTCAAATTAATCATTCATCTCTGCTGCACCTGGAATCAGGTTGCTTCTTGTTCAACTTGTTAGAACTATGTCGATACCATTACTTTCCAATTCCTAATTACTGGAAGTACCCTTGCATGTCTAGATAATTTAAAACTAGTTTCATGATTTTTCATAGTGTATACAATTAGTTATGATTTTCTGAACTACCCTATGTCAAAAAGGCAAGTTTCTGGACCGCAATCCAAGACAGATCAGAGCTCTGTCAGACTCAGGCCACGGACCTGAGAATGCGACGGCCCGACATGTCCTTCTCAAGCCCGTCACGACGTCTTTCTTGTCGCGTTCTGAACGCGACAGGACACCCCGTCGCGTTCTGGCCGCCTGAGCAGACAGCCCTGTCGCGACCCTTTGCAGGCCCTGTCGCTACCTGCCCTACCCCTGTCGCCATCCTTACAACCCTATGTCGCCTTCACAGGTTTTTGATGAAAACCCATAAAAAATTATTTATGTTGCTTTCTAAATAATTCAAACTTATTTCTATCTGTGATGGCGACAGAAATAATTATTTATGTCACTTTCTAAATAATTCACGCCTTTTTACAGTTATACCCCCAGTAAAAACTTGTTTTAAAAATGGAGCTACATTGAATGATTAAAAATACATATTCACAACTTATTTCTATCTGTGATTTCTCTTACACATGCACACACATGAACCACCCATATATGACTGAAATCTGGCATAAAGTATCTCATAATGTATCTGGTAATTTATGCAATGAAGTATATTACTTGCCCTATTTTAAAGGACTTGTATTCGTTTCTTGCGTCGGTTATATACCGATATCGACGCTCCACTGTTCTAGAATTCCTCTAGAACGTCGAGTACCTGCTTTTATACACACTTTACTTGGCTTGTGGTGAACTCTCCGTCGGATATTCCTTTCGCCAGACTAGTGAACCCTTGCACAAGGCCTCCGTAAGACTCCTCTGATCATGGATTCCCACATGGTCGATGAGCCGGTTGTACCCTAACACCCATTACACCTTTAGGGATCAATATGATCCAAACGGCTATTAGAAGTTCGCTCTTATCTTGAATCACGTCGGACCTCTGGACTTGTGCATAACATGGCCAGCAGGAAGATCGTGAATTCCACCTGACTGCCAATACGACGTGCGCGGTGTTGTGCAACTATTACTGTCGCCTATTACTCGTCGCATTACGTGCAATGTCCACTAGCTCTCATCTGTACCCTACTCGCTCGTCTATTCACGTTCACTCTACTATCTCGTCTATTCATCTAGTGCTCTCATCTACTTCTTGGTACTCTATATTGGCCATTGACTGATTGTCTAAAGATAAACAATATAACCAATGCCTGGCAATATATAAAGGGCCCGATCTGGTCTGGGATGTGCGCCCGAAAGTGCTAGTGCCCATGGGAGTTAAATGATCAGAGTGTTTAGCATTACACTTAAGTGCTATCTATCTCGACTATCTATATGACAATCAAAACACAAAATGCTATACTATCTCGATGTCTAGAATGACAAAACAAGTGCTATACTCGTCGTGCTATTATTATCTTGTGCTAGTTGTGCTAGGCCATCCTGCTATTCGTGCTATACTCGATACTTGTGCTATTTTTGGAAACTATACTCGATCTCATGCTATTGTGCTATCCTGTTACCTGTTGTGCTATCCCTTGCTATATTTTGACTCTCTTGTACCTGCTATCTTTAGATACTCTGCCACTAAATGCGTTAATTATTTTAAGCCTGCTTGAGCCTGAGATTTAAGTCCTACTGGGCATTATCGCTCACCCTACGTTATTTGATGTTGTGTTCTCAGGTGAGACCGAAGATGACACATACACTCACGAGGAAGGGAATGACCAAGAGTGAAGCCAGGAGTACCCTAGTGTCCTATTTCTATATTTAGCATTGTAGTAGTTAGGCTTGAAGTTAGTCTTTACTTTCTTTCAATGTAATTGGGCCTTATAGAATGGCTCTGGTATTAGTGGTTGTAACTAGACATTTGAGAAGATATTAATGAGAAAGATTTGCTTTAGTATTATTCAATGTGCAATGATTTGATGTCTAGTATTTGCTTTATACCTTTTTCTTGCAACTGCCTTCACGCTCCAATATTCCGCGTCGGACGTGACAGGGCAGATCACGACAGGGGCTAAAAAGGGTTGCGACGGGCTGCCAGGACAGAAGGCCAGAACGCGACGTAGGGTACTGTCGCGTTCAGAACGCGACAAGGAAAGCGTCGCGACGGCCTTGAGAACGCGACCTATCGGGCCGTCGCATTCTCAGGTCCATGGCCTGAGTTTAATAGAGTTCTGCTCTGTCTTGGATTGCGGTCCAGAAATATCAAATTTTGATATAGGGTCGTTCATAAAATCATAACTAATTGTATACATGATGAAAAATCATGAAACTAGTGGCAAATGAAACTAGACATGTGAGTACTTCCAGTAAATAGGAATTAGAGAGAGCATGGTTTGAACATGGTTTGAGCATGAACAATAACGAGTAACATAGAACATGATACAGAGAGCATGATTGATTTAATTCGAGCAACATGCTCAACAAAAATTAGGGCTTTCAGGGGCAAAAGATCCCTAAACATGAAGTGTCTACAGTAAAAATTTCGTAGCATGGGATCAAGTGTACATGGATATATGATTCAAACATGATGACTCGGAGTTATCATGTTTGCAGAACTTCTAAAATCAAGAACAAAGATTGGCTCGATGAAAAATTATGAAACAAGAGGGCTTTTGTTCCTGGTGATTGGAACTACCTATAGTTGGATTTGATTTAGTTTTGCTTGTGAGAATGCCTACCTTAGACTCGATTTGTCTTCTAGGGTTAAAATCTCCAAGAACGAGGAAGAAGCTCTAAGAACTCCTTCTCCCCACGAGATCCTCTCCTCCTTGGCCTCTTCTCCACGTCCAACAACCTTTGGCAACGAGCTAGGGTCAGCCAAGAGGGTTTAAGAGATGTATTTATGCATGTATCGGTTCCTATTCCTACTTCTATTCTAATTGCTCTTTAATACGATATTTCCTAACTCCAACCTTCCTTCCTTGCTTTCCAACCTCTATTTAGGTTAGGATGGGATCTAAATTCGTGCTAAATCGTAAAGGGTAGGCTTAGGAATCCAATTCTAACTCTTATTGCCTCTTTAATGCTTAAAGAGTCCTTTTCTATTTAGGAGATATTAGACTCCGAATTTAGGGTATTTTCTTTTTATTTACTATTTGTAAATTCATATTTTGACCCATAAGTTCTAGAGGATCCATTAAGCAAAGCCCATTACTCTTTTCCATTTAATGGGTTTTATTTAATGCTCTTTTCATTGAATATCACTTTAGCTGAGTTTTTAATTTATTATTTAAATTTTTATTTTTCTCAAAAATTCAGGTTGCTACACCACCTCATGGCGTATCTATTCAGGAAGTCGCTAGATGGGCCGGCCCTCGAGTGGTTTACTCTCTGCCACTGGAGGAAGCCGAGGACTTTCAAATTGTACAAGAAAGGTTCATACAACAGTTCCAAGATCGGCTCAGGCCCGAATACTCATTTGTGGATCTGGTGGCCGAGAAGATGAAGGCCGATGAAGAGTTTATAGCCTATACCGACCGGTGGCATGCTCTAGCTGCGAAGGTCCGCTGCCCCATGCCGGAGGAGGAGAAGGTCAAGCTTTTGATTGCCAATGCCACACCTACCTACCGATCCATCTAAGCCATGAATGATATCACCAATATGCACCAACTTTATAGTTGAGCCCATTTCATTCAAACCCAACTCAAGGACTCGCCTATCCACTTCATGTTCAAAAATCCAAAGTCTCGCTACCCCAAGAAACCACAGGGTCGTGTCATCGAAGGAGTACAAACCAATGAACAAGTAGGTGTTGTCAACAACCCTCAAGACCTAGGTAGGAGTCCTAATAATCCACCTCTTCAGCAACCATGGAATAATAGGCCACCACCTCTTCAAGCTCAAAACCTTCAGTAGGAGCAATGCCAATATTACCAAGTCCCTCCACCACAAAAT
>JACBKR010004848.1:0-13809 GCA_014218235.1 Colocasia esculenta
ATTAAGAGGGATGAAATGAGAAATCTCTAATCCAAAGTTCACTTACTCCTTTGGATGAATAGAAGCTAAAGAGGGCCGAATTCAAGTCATTAGATGATCACTTCGGACAGTAGGATGGAAAGAGCACATCAAAAATAGATCTCCAAAAGGAGATCAAAGATCAGAGGCTTTCCAGAGGATATGGTCTCCCTGAGCAAGACTCTTCAGTACTTAAATCAGATATATGGGCTAGAAAAGCAGCAAAGGACTGGAAAGGAGATGACTCAAGATAATTCTCTTGGATCAGCATAGCTTCATTGGAAGGCAGCTCAAGGATTTAAACTAATAGATGTCATCTTCCTCATTTGTCCACACAGGGACGTGAGAGCACCGTCTAATAATATGGTGACCTATTATGTACGGTAAGGTAATCATGAGGTAAGCTCCATATTTATCTCCCACATCTTTTTGTCCTTTAGTCTTGAGAAGATCTACTAACATTATCATTGGGTCAAGGTTCAGGTGGTTTGATCTCAAGCTCCTTGGGTTATAGGGTCCCAAATCTAGGATAGGCCAATTGAGGGTATAGTCTCCGAGTTAATGTTTGCCGACATAGTGAAGCGACCAGTATTGAATTAGTCCCCTTAACTTTAGTGCGTTCCAAGAGATTTCCCTGGAGTATTCGTCTCTTAGGTCACCTCTTCGAGGTCCATCCCAAGTTAAGGAGGGATTCTCTCGAGATTAGACCATGTGAGGTTCTATGTGTCTTCTAGGTCAGTTTGTTGTCTATTTTTTTTTCCCTAGACTATCGAAAGTTGAATAATTGGGTCGTCCTTTGATTGCGCCAAGTCGAAACATTGGACCTTATGGTCTTAGGCCAGTGTGGCGAAATTTGTCGTCTCTAGAACATAACAATTTGCACGAATTGTATCTTAATATTATGAATTTAAAGGAAAATTAATTATGATGAAATTGGTAGTGGATGAAAATTACGATTTGGAATTACTTGTTACTACACTACATGAATGATGGAAGCTGAAACTTCCATTTCTATTTTCATATCAGATTTAGAGGCAAAAGTAAATCCAAAAATGGAGCCACACATTTCCGTTTCTATTTTCGTTGTTGATAATATCTATAAATAATAGAAGCACAACTCCCTTTCTAACACGCGCAAATGAGCGGCACTCGCACAATGTTGGGCCCCCGCGCTTTTCTGTATCCCGGGCCTTGGCGTCGTATGGAACCCAACAGCGATTATGCTGCGAAACAGTGAGAGGATGCTTATGCCCACAGATGCCACCCCAGAAATCCGTCACTTAACATTGTGCCCACAACCTGTTTGTTCATATGCCTGCAAGAGTTCTCCCTTCTCCTGACGGAGTCCATGAGAACCAAATAGCACCAGTACATGGGTTCTTCAACAATAACGACAACAATCAAGGTATCGGAGTACATGGCCTTGGACAATCACTTTTTCATCCTGGACACGGGCAACAAAAGGGACAAAAGCACATCACTGCTTGAGCGTATAAATTAGGAGATTATCATAAAGAAGCACATGTAGAGGCCAAGAATCACGCATGGTCTCAAGTTATTCTTGGTATTAACTAGTTAAACCGTTGCTTGTTTCTACGTTCTCAGACTATCACTGTTCTCATTTTCCCAAACGTCTACCGGCGAAAAGGGATCGGAGGGGGGGGGGGGGGGGGGGGGGGGGAAGGGGGAATCTGAGGTTTATATGTACTGCATGTCTGCATGGCTAATGATACCAGAAGAGTGGTATCAGTGGCCAGTGATGTGGGGATTCAGCGATATGACGTACGGATGAGGCAATGACACAGTAGCCCCATGGTTGCCTGGTTGGCTGCTGAAGCAGGAGGGCAGATGTGGTCCTTTTTTTTTCAACAATGAAATTCTATTACATTAAACGATAGATTTATCATATTACGTCCACGAGGCATAGAAACTTCATAAAAACGTCCGCAAGAATTACTAAAGCCTATCGGACAATAGGGGACAGCTAGGGGTGTCAATGGGTGGGTTTGAATTCCTCCAATTTAAATTCAATTTAGTTTAACACTAAAATAATTCAATTCAAATCCAATTCAAATTTAATAGGTCAAAGTAAAACAGATCTATGATATGTTATTGGGATCCGTTTCAGCCCATCAAATTAATATGTAGATAGTTTATTATTTTAATTTAAACATGTTTTAATTTAAAGGGAACGTTTGATGTGGTGAAAATTAATTTTTTATTTAAATATTTTTAATACATGTGTAGGTATGGTGGTTATTGATAGATTAGTTTATATGATGTCTCTAATCTAATGAGTTAATCCGTCCAACCCATCAAGTGAAGGGTTTGACAAATGAGCTTCAAAAAATATCATATTTTACTCAAATTGAGTTTGAAGTGGACTATTCATTGGACTTCAAAATAACTCAATCCATTGACACACAACGACCTTGGCGGAGGTAGCGGGGGAAATGGCGCGCGGCCGGGTGTGCTGAACCGGGAGGGGTCTTGCCAGATGGTGGTTTTAGATGCTTGCAGCAGGGGTAAGGAGGACGTAGGTGGAGAGGTGTTCTCCAGTGCAGGGGGGATTAGACGCGCCTGTCTCTCCCTCTAATCTTGGTGCGCTGACGAAGGAAGCTGCGCAGTCCGCTTCTTGGAAGAGTATTCTTCTTGGTACGGATGAAGGATTTGAAAAGAGGAGTTTTTCCTCTATTGATGACAGGGGAAGAGCTGGAGATGTGAAAGGAACGACGGTTCTGCTGCCTTTCGACGTTATTGAGAAAAGCAGAAACAAATGGAAGTCAACTATCCTGGGCTTACATTTGGCAGGGAAGAGTGAGAGAGGAGGAGCTACTGGAGTCCCTCAAAGGAAGCTGGAGCAAATGGAATCCAAAGGTCACTCTACTTGCTCAAGGTTTCGTTTTATTGCAAAATTGGGAGACGTAAGCCTTGTAGATGAGATCCTGGCGGCAGGCCCATGGTTCTGCAAAGGTCTCCAGGTGGGAGTTCAAAGATGGCAGCCAAGATTCAAGCCTGGGGAAGGTGGTCCGAAACATGCAGCTGTCTGGATTAGACTTCATAACCTTCTGATTGAATTCTGGGACAACATGTTTGTTCACGATTGCTTCTGTGATTGGGAGGACTGTAAGTTGGATATCATGACTATTAAAGGAAGCAGACGAAACTTTGCAAGGATTTGTGTGGAGGTGAACCTTGAGAAGGTACTGCTTGAAGGTGTCTGGATCAACGACGGGCAAGAAAGCTTCTGGCAACCAGTCGCCTTCGAGCATGTTCCAGGTGCACAAACTAAATGTTTTATTTGTGGAGCGGCAGGGCATCGCAGTGCACGGTGTAGAGCGTCCCAAGATAACCATCACCAGCAGATACATGGGACAAATAATTTCAAAAGGTCAGCAAAATCCACTGATCGAACAGAGAAGGAGGAAGGTTGGAAGGTGCAAGGTAGAGGCAGAACAACTCCGGCGAAGGTGGCGATGGAGGACTCACACCACAGTGACTTGTCCCATCCACCTGGGTTTGACAGGTCACTGGCGAATGGGGTAGAGAAACATCCGGATGTACTTACGAAGAGAGATACTTGGTGCAAACAAGACTTTTCCACTTAGGAATAGTACCCAGCAGATCTTTGATGTGATAAGCCACCCGATCCTTCATCGAGGTGCTTGCGAACCAGTGTTGCAAGATTCACTCGCGATGAACAAGTCTTGTAACACATCAATAGAGGGGTGTGTGCAAACACACTCTTTTGTGATTGAATCGTCATTATATTGATGTGATAAGTCACTCAATCTTTAGTAAGTGTGTTTGCACGTCAGCCTGTTGCAAGACTTGCTCTTCGACGATATCTAAAGTAGACCCCCCAAAGGATGCGAATGGCAGGAGTATTTGTGGAAGCAACGCAGCAGGACACACAAGATAGGGGATATTACAACATACCAGAGGCCAAAAAGAAAGGATTTAGCGGCTGTCAGGAGATAGAAGGTAAAGCATTTTCAAATGAAAAAAAGACAACAACTACCTTCCTTGCTCCAATAGGAGCATAATGAGGAGGGTGGAGAGATCACTAACAAGCTCTCAAATCAAGGGGAGGATGTCAGAAATATATTAAGAAATGTATTAAAAGGAAAGAGTGAACATTGGTGAATTCTGGAGTATGGTAAATTAGTAGCGAAAATGTTAAAAATACACCATTGCTCATGGAAGACTTCGAGCAGGTGGATAGTTGGATCATAAACAGCACAGTAGATGGCATATATAGTAGAAACATCAACAGATCAACTTTTAGAATTAGAAAATATAATTTGGTAAATCGAAATGATTTGTACAAAGGCTGCAATTTAAGTAAAAGTTCAAAAAGAAGATCTAAAGAGGAAGAAAACTCAACCTCTCAAAGAACCATATCTAGATGATGATAGCTCTATTATGATAGCTTCAAGGATTAAAACAATATTTGAAGAAGAATAGCAGGAAGGGAAACAATTTTGAAGAAGAGATGGGAACCACCGTAGATCAATCTAGAACAATAGTTTGTATCTTTCGTCAGTAGTTTGTGGTTTGCTTTGTTTTGTAATGTTTTTGCTTTGTATTTTGACTGGAGCTTTTTAACTCCTCTCAATTACCTCACAAAAAAAAACATCCGCAAGAAGGATAACATATATTGAGACACAAAAAGAGGAACAAACAGATAAAAACACACCACATAAGATAGATAGTGAGGGAACGATTGCAAATTTTAGGTGATCGATAAAGCGGTGAGGCGATGGGCGCAAATGGATTTGGCCAAGAGAAGAGAGAGAGAGAGAGAGAGAAAACGGAGAGAAAAAAACACAGAAAAAAGAGAAGCAAATATAAGATAATACATATTTTCCAATACATATGACAGATGAATTGAAGATGCAAATATAAGATCATAAGGTCGAGATGGATAACTGACTTATTCATTGGAAGCCGTTGTGATCTAAGCAGGGTTGGACGTACGCCCGATCCGTACCGTGCCTGGGCGCGGGCGGGGCCCAGGCACGGTCGGGTCGCCTGGGTTGGTTTTTTTTTTTTTTTTTACTTTCATTTTCAATCCGATGTATCTAAGGGGTCCACATGATGTCTAATTGAGATGAAATTTTAAACATAAGTTAATTAAGAGATGATACAAATTGTAGCCATTTTATTTTAATTTTTAAATTAATTTTCACCAAGTAAAATTGTCCCAAAAATTATTAGATCGACTAATCTCAACATCTAAGAGATTAAATGGTGTCTAATTAAGATTAAATTAATTTTAAACATAGTAATTAATAGATGATATAAATTATAATAATTTTAGTTTAATTTTTTTAATTATTTTTTGTCGAGTAAAAATTGTCCCAAAAATCGTTAGGAGACTTAATCTCAACATATATGCATTAATAACTCATGATATTTATATTTTTAGAATCAGTAATTTTTCTAGGTAATTATGATGACTTTAAATTGACTTATTTTCGGAATCAAATGTCGTCACATTGAAGTACGTAGAGGGATCGCCGTACAACGACAAACTCTGTGTGCACTTAAAGGGTCTAAATGGTGTCTAATTGAGATGAAATTTTAAACACAAACTATTAAGAGCTGACAAGATGAAGATCAAGTACCATCCCAAGCCACTGATGTCCAGTCACAGTTTGAGATCTATTTGAGAAAGACATGCACGGGCTCTACGTGAGAGCGGGCGGGAGGCATGGGCGAGGGGTGACTCAGATTACATTGTCTCGATGATACTGTCTCATGTAGGCGAAGGCGTCCGCGGCCGTGCCATGTAGACGAACACTAAAGACTTGTGTCATGATTTGGTATGATTGTATGGTAGATACATATAAATGGTTGTGGTAGGTTGACTCCAATGACTAAAAAATTATTTATATTTTTCAACCTCTTTATGTGATGCTCTTATATGTTACTCATTTTCTTTGGAATTGCTCATTTCAATATTAACCAAGTCACAAAATTAAAAAAACCAATCAAACAAGTTATTTTTGCCACCGTACCTCAGCGGTACGGTACGGTTCGATACGTACCGTACCACGAAAAAATACGGTACGATCGATTCGAACGGTACGGCGAACCTTAGATCTAAGTCGCCATCCCGTAAAAGAGATGTTAAAATATATTATCCACACCGCGTCAGCGCTCTCCCTGCAGCCTCTTATGTCAAAAATCATCTCTTTTACTATTTACTCACAAACAATTATAGTGCAAGATGATCGAGATGACATGTCAGTTTGGTAAAGTGTTGCAGAACTTGTTAAAGTTGATAACATTTTCATATCTGGGTTTAAACTTGTTTTTGAAACTTCTGGTAAAGAGATTGAATCTACGTCTTCAGACTACTCTTCATCGTATTTATTTTTGATATAGATTGTCTATAGATTTCTAATTTTTCTTGACTTGGTTCTTTTAATAGCCGATGTCATTCTCATTGTACTAATTTTTGACATTTTTTCATTCTTATTATAAATAATAGATTAAAAAATAGATAAATCTTTCGTGATCATGTTGTCAACATCCACTTAACCAGATTCTAAAAATTAGAATCCTTTGATGACCGATACAATATTAATAGTTCATCTTGTTCTTCTGTTCTTATCTCTCTAACCACCTTCAGCATCTCTGACGCAAAGGGGAAGACTTCACTCTTTAATTAGGAAGATGCTGGTTTACTGCGCGGTCTTCCTTTGCGCTCAAAGGGCATGAAAAAGGAAGCCAAAAAGAGGGAAGCAAAGAAGACGAAGGCAAGCAGTGAAGGACACCCCTTACCCACCACCCACACGGCTGCAGTCAGCAAGATATATCTTACGTCTCGCGATCTTCCTTGTCCAATGATATTATAGGCATCATTTGAAAACGGATTAAATATTTTAGTTAGACTGCAAAATTTCTAACAAAATCTATCTCATTTTCAAACACGGCGACGGCGGCATCGGATTGTAAGTTGGGGCGATTTCATATATAGGAGTTTAGATGAAGAGAGCAGTCATCTTCTCTCTCTACTGTCAAAAAATGAGCAAAATTAATTTTTTAAGAATATTTTAAGCAGGGTGACAAAGTCAAATTCGTCGCCCGACCTAACCGACGAGATGGGAAAATTTTTTTTTTTTTCATGGCTTCCGTACGGTACCCGCGCCCTCGCCACCCATGTCAACGCAAAGGCTGCGTCTTGGTGGCTTTACTGCGAGAATCGAATTTTGGTGTCTTGGTGATGACTTCGTCATCATGTGAGAGAGCCACGGGTGGCTTCCTAGGCTTTCACATCAGTCTCTTTCGAATGAACTTAAGGACAGCCGAAGAAGATGACGAAGGGCGAGCAAATTGTAGAAGGAAGGCACCATTAATGAAGTGCAGGTGCATGGTCATTCTTTTTAAGGTCATTTTTTTCGCCCCTGCTGTGCAATATATAGACGTAAGAGAACGCCTTATAATTAATTACATCTGACGACTCTGTCGAGACGACGATGCGAAGTTGCACTGCGCCATATGGATTCAGACCCCCACAACGAGCTATAATTAAAGACAGCTATATCACCTGCAAGTCTGCAACAAGGAACTCAAGAGCCGAACGTGAGGAATCAACAAGGCATCTAAACGAGAGTTTGTCGGTTTCCGGCCGGCGTTGAGGAGAGCTGGATGGCTTTTATTCAGACAATTTATAGCGCTTGCCTTTCTATGTTTCCGCGCGAACAACGGGCAAGAACAAGTCGGGTAGGTGTGAAACAGCTCCTGTCACCCAGACAAATAATTAATCTGTCTTAATGAAGAGTGTCGTACGTCTATTACGGGCTTTGTTTCAATGTACACGGCATCAACTGCCCGACGAAGAAGACAGCCAGTGGAGAAGAGAATGTTTAGGCGACGCCCATAGTTCATTAATTTATTGATTGACCATACTTTTTTGGTTGGTGGAAGGTTTTCTGAGATAGAGAAGTACTTGCTCCATATTTATGCATGTGCTTGTTCATATTTTTTAATATATAATACGGTATATTACTAGTATTTATTATATACCAGCACATGAGATGATCAGAAATAGGCCAAGACATGGTGATATTAATTACTCTTTGAAATTATAACATGAACCAAAGCTCACCATGATCTTTCTTTATGGCCTAACACTATGGAGGATCTTTCTGGCTCCACCACCCAGGAGTCTCTACGTACACCACAATTGGAATGTCTTGTCCAATAATCTGATATGTTAATGGTTGATGCTTTTATATCTGTAACCCTTTCAGCTCATCTTATCGCTAATCATGACAACTTGTTGGGGAATGGAAGTCTGTCTCCATCCCTTCCTCTGTTTTGATTGCTCCCCGGTCTGTATCAGTCTCTTTGATCACTTAATTAAAGGATAGAAGCAGCTACCTTCCTTTTCAAAAAAAAACACATGAACCAAACGAGTGACATTGTTTCTCTGTTACGTTACTTTCACCAGCCTAGCTCTTTCTTTCTCCGCACCCTCATTATCCACCAAAAAAAAAAAAATCTTCTTTTCTAGTATGTTCTGCAAATCAGATAGTAGCAAAAGAAAAAAAAAACACTTCAGTTATATATTCATCTCAATTGTCTGATTTCATC
This sequence comes from Colocasia esculenta, assembly GCA_014218235.1. Lineage (NCBI taxonomy): Eukaryota > Viridiplantae > Streptophyta > Magnoliopsida > Alismatales > Araceae > Colocasia > Colocasia esculenta. The sequence continues at coordinate 8,626 of JACBKR010004848.1, forward strand.
AATAAACAATTAAATTAGTAAGAGCAGTGATCGAAATTATGGCACCGTAAAATTATGTTCTCTTTGTTATTTATCATTCATTCACCAACAAAAATCTAAGATCAGCTGGTAAATTAAATCTAGACATCTAGTAATTCTTTCTCACAAGAAGTTACAAGCTAGAGCTCGGACCCCGCCAACAAACATCTTAGCTCAGGAATGTTAAAAGAAAAAAGGTGGGATGGCAAAGGTTGGAGCGATGGTGGCTGGTCTAGCTAGAAAGCTCTCTTCCTGCAGGGTCGAATTTTCTAGGGCTTTGTTTTGTTGAGCAGTCACATGCCTTGGATAATGACGGTGATCACGACCATATTCAGCTCCTTCTAATGGTGGTCTTTCTTAATTTACGTCCTTGTTCATTCTTCTGCACAATCGAGAGATCGATTTAGCACTTCACTAAAATTACATTATGATATGTTATGAGATCCGTTATTTAACTTGCGGGAATTCCTACATAGCATTCTGGGAAAACTTAGCAAAAATTTTCGATTATGAGCAATATATATAATATCAGGTTATACGTCCAGGTGATTCAGGGCTTTTTGAATATATAGCAACCGAGATGTATGGTGTAGTACTCTGGAAAATTCATTAATTAAAAATTATGGATAAATCGAAATTTTTTTAAAATTAATAAATTCAATTAGTTAAAAAGGTACGCATCATTATCACATGCGTATAAACTTATATAAAAATTCCGTAAAAATAATAATTATACTTTAGTAATATTCTCTAATGACTCATCATGAAATTTGGACTAGAAAAATCGTTGGACTTAGTTTAAGAAGTTATGCAATTATTAGCGTAATAATGAATGAATGAGAAGAATCTATTATTTTATGATCCAAAGTAGATTATAAATTAAAATAAACATGTTGATAGACTTTAAATAATATGGGATGATAGCCCATTATGATATTTGGACCAATGGACAATCTGGCCAATGAATAATTCTCTAATAAAAGGATAATAAAAAATCCAATAAGTAAAGTAAGTACATAGGTTGTACAATTAAGCTCACACGAGTTATGGGGCCAAGAGTAAGAGCCCAAATGATGAAGGTTAGAATATTGGCATGAATAATATTTAATTGAAATAAAAATATGAAATTACTTGAATAAATATGATAAATAGATTTACATAAGGATAAAGGATGAATAATTAGAATTAAAATCTATACCCATTAAGTCAAATTAGTAATGGGTTTTACTAATGGTCCTAGCATAAAGTTTTGGGCCCAACTATGAAGAGTCCACCATGAGATGAGAGTTAAATAAGTGAAATTAGTACCTAAAATATTAATAAATAGAAAAGGGTTAAGATAATGAGTATTTAACTCTTAATCATCTTAGAAAGAGTTCTAAACCTAGTATACTCAATAGGACTCTATCCTAATCAGAATTGGGATTTGGATGAGAGATAATTGGGTTTAAATATAAGAGACCCAAATTAAATAGGAAAATTCGTAACTATATTATCTCTTAATTAAAAAGGGGTCATTAAAGCACTAATATGACTCATATATATCTTAATAAGAGTCCTAAGCCTATCCTAACCCATTACCCACGAAATTGGACCTCTCCCCATCTATTAGGTGGATAAATGCAAGAGAATAGGGAGATAAATGTGAAAATTCAGGTTCGAAGGGAAGGGAAGAGTTTTAAGTTATTAGGACTCTTAAGCAACCTAATAGACCTCTAATTAGTGTCAACCAAGCCCCATTTTCGTTCTTGGAACTCTGGAGAACGAAGGAGGAGGCTGAGGACGAAGAGAGCAAGGAAGGAGGAGGCTTGGAGCTTGGATTTTCTGATTTTCGCCATCCAAACTAGGGTTTTTCTTACTCCACGAAAAAGGTAGGCAATCGCTCAAGCTAAAATCCTGAAATAATTATCCTAGGTAGCCTTCATGTACCTCTTCAAAAAGCCCTATGGTTTCGTGGTATTTCGTTCATCCATTTGGACGAATTTAATTTATGAAGTCCTGCTGTACCATGAACTGAGATTTGGTTTTTCTATAATCCCAACGTGTACTTGCTCTCATGCCTTGATAAAATTCTCAGACATACTACATCTTATGATCTTTCAAACTCCTCTGGTCTGCTTAATTTCGATCTCCCATGGGAGAATTAAATCTTTGATTCTATCAGACCTGTGCACTCGACCCTCCATGTTTCCTTTTTAACCTCATGAAAACTTGACATCGTTCCATGATAAAATATCATAAATACTACTACATGTTAGCTTTCCAACGCCACTAGTTTCAGAATTTTCATCATGTATACATCTCTAATTAATTCATTGAATCCTGACTGCGCCTGTTTAGGTCACCGAAAAGTAGCCTGATCAATGCATGTCTAAACCCTGTTATTTTCAAATTAATCGTGCATGTTGATAGATATACATGTCTAATTACGTTTGAAACTATTTTTGTGCTTTTTGGATCACCGTGCGATTTTATACTGAATTCAGAAGACCCTGTGTCAAGAAGGGTCTACCAGAGAAAAGGGGAAAAAAACGACCGCCCCTGTTATCGCGACGGCGCGAATCCCGCGATAACAGGAGTGTCGCGGTCGGCCTTCAGGCCGCGTCATGAACGCGACGGGCCTCACCGCCGCGTTCTCAAACGAACCGGGCCAGGCCAGGCGGTTCGCCTGTCGCGCCAGGCCGCACACCACCGCGGACCAGCCGCGACGGGATACCCGTCGCGGACACTGAAAGTAACGCGCCCATGCACCCCGTCGCCATCTTGAAATTTCGGCCAGAACCTTTAATTGCTCTTATATCCCTGCTTTAAATGTCATCTAATCCTTGTACAAGTTAAACCATGTACTGTTAAACTTAATGAATAACCTGAATAATTTTATTTGATAATATTTAAATAATTCTTATTAATTTAAAATCCGTGAGCACAATTTATCTATTCTCATGATTTCATTACACTTGCACACTAAACAATGTTTATTTTGCCATTTGACCATATTAAATTACTCAATAAGGTATCTGGTAATTAAGTGAAATTAATTACCTAATTTTCCTATTATTTAAATGACACATGTCTTCGTTTTATTCGCGTGATTTGTACACCGTTTTATCGCGCCCTCTACCTTCGAGCACTCGAGGCAAGACAGACAACGTTTCATTACACACTTTTTCTTGACATGGACCCTCTCCACCGGGAATACTCTCGACTGGACTAGGGACTCCTTGTCAAGGCCTCCGTAAGTCTTCTGGCTTTGGCGCACGTCCATTGCCGACGAGCTGGTAGTACCTTAAATTCCCGTTACACTCTTAGGGATCAGTACGATTCAAACGGCCTTAGTGAGATCTCTTATCTGGTGATCACGCCGAACCACCTGTGTAACGCCCGACGCGGAATATCGGAGCGGGATTACAGTTATTAAATAGTACAGAGCGAAGAAACAAATGCAAACATTGCACAATGGAATAATACAAATAAACTCCAATTTCATTAATAATCCACAGTCATCATTACATCAACGTATCAGAGGCAGAAATAGGGCCCAGAGTACTTTATTCAAAATCAAACTATTACGTTATGACTAACTGACTCACTAACTACTACTAGATAGCACTGGTGGCTGAATGGTCACTCTTGAGCATCTCCCTCAGGTCCCGTCTTGTATGTGTGGTCGTCTCCATCCGACTCACCTGAACACATTAAATAAATACGCAGGATGAGAGCGAATAACGCCCAGTAGGACTTAATATCTCATGAACACAAGCATGCTTTAAATAGTTAATGTTTTAAAGGGCGGTTAACTAGAGAGTAAAGCCATGTAGAGCATGTCACGATAACGAGAGAATAATTGCAACTGGCACAGGGAAAATAGTACAACGAGAACGACAATAGAATGGCCATGTAACGATATAACATGTAAATTGCACAACGGTGCACTAGTAACGATCACGCTTGCACTTGTAGAGATAGCACTTTGATTGTCATAGATTAATCTAGATAGTAAACTGGCGCTGGATGCATGCCGTAACACATCCTATGATCATTTTAACTCCCTGGGCACTGGCACTTTTCGGGCGCTCCTCCCAGGACCTGATCGGGCCCTATTGCGCTGGCATTAGTCATTTCTTATCTTAGACAATCACACGAATGGCCAATAGAGTACCAAGAAGAGATAAGAGAGTACTAGACGAGATAGATAAGAGTGTAGAGAGAACGTGAAAGACAGATGAGAGGATATAGATAATAGATGAGATAGGGACAATTCCGTAAAACACGATAAACACGATAGTAACGGTGCACAGCACCAAGTCGGGTGCCGGCAGTCTGGTAGAAGTCACACAACCGCCCCTAGCCGTGCTGTGTAAACGGTGTCAGGTGGTCCGGTGTGAACTCAAGACGAGAAGGAACACTAAGGCTTGGATCATACTGATCCCTGAGGTGTAACGGGTTTTAGGGTACAACCAGCTCGTTGACTAAGGACGTGCGCCAAACCAAGAAGACTTACGGAGGTCTTGACAAGGAGTCCCTGGTCCAATCGAGAGTATTCCCGTGTGAGAGGTGGTCCAAGTCAAGGGAAAGTGTGTAAAAACGGGTCCGTCGTGCCTCGAGTGCTCGAAGGCCGAGGGAAAACGGTAACGGTAGATAAAATGGCGCGAGTAAAAACGGAAACAATTGTATTAACAAAATAGGGTAATTTAGTCATTTATTTCGATAATTTACCGAATATATTATTGCATAATTTATCGAGGTCAAAATGGCATTATTAATGTTGTGTGTGCGTAAGTGTAAGGAAATCTTGAGGATATGATAAGTCGTGAAAATTGTCATTTTAAATAATTAATGTATATCCTTAAAGCCATTTATTAATTTGCCAAGTCAATTAACAATAAATGATTTAAACATGGCTAATTAGAGGGTATAAAGCATAATCATCAGGGCATATACAAATTTCGGGTTCTGGCTATTTTCTGTTAATGCGACAGAGGTACCCGTCGCGACTCCAAGTCGCGACAAGGCGGCTGGACCGGACAAGCGAACCGGAGTCGGTGGCTTAGGTCTCCGCGTTATTAATGCGACATGATAGAGGGGCGCGACTCGACTGTATCGCGGCGGATCGCGCCGTCGCTATAATAGGAGAGTCCGGCCCATTTTTCTTTTTTCCAGGGCGAG
>JACBKR010004849.1:0-21369 GCA_014218235.1 Colocasia esculenta
GCTTCTTAATGGGCTCAAAGCAAGGCTAATAATGGCTCAAGGTGAGTGACCAACTTGAGGCTTACTAAGATAATAAGAAATGTGGTTCAACTTATAGGCCGGAATCGGGTGTCTACAATATTAAACACCCAAACTGCAATCATTAATAGTAGTATCGAACCTCTTTTGGTATAATTCATACCTTAACATTTAATGTAACATCCCATTTTCCTTGGCGGAAACCTTCTGTTGAAGGTAGCGACGAGTCGGGTCGTCTCCTTCTAAAGACGACAACATGGATGTCGAATTATGGTTACGGAACACGACAGCTTCGTTGTCGCGGTCACCTTCTGATAGATTCTGGCTGTTGCATCCCTTCTTGTCGTCTTGCTGTCTGGATAGTTAAGACACGTGTCGGGGCGCATGTAACCTGAAGGCGGCATGCCAGTCGTTGCGTTCAAGATGGCAGTCATGCATGGCGACACGTGGTGGGTCCAACTGTCGGGTCTGACCAGACCTTTAAGGGTGTGAAAGCATGGCTGTCGCTGTGGCCTTCAAGCAGGTCACCACAGCTTCATTGTCACGTTCTGAAACCCAAGTTTTATATAAGCTGGGCCATCAAAACAATCTTCTTCTTCCTCCTTTCTCCTTCTCCCTTCCCTTCCTCTAACCCCTCCGTATGAAATCCCTGTTGGGGTGGTCATGGTGGGTGTGGCATCTCCGGCTTGTTGTCCCTCATCTGGCGTGGTGCTCCCTTCGGCACCGGCCTTCCTCTCCGACGTGTGACCTCTTCTCCGACATGTAGGAGGCCGGACGTTGCTCGTGGACGGCGTGAGCATGGTGCTTTGAGCAAAGAGGAAACGACCATGCACACTAGAAGACCCCAATAGGTTGGCTCTTCTTTTTTAGGTAGGATTCCTCAATCTTCCCCTAGTTCTATCATGCTAGGATCCTCTCCCCGTCTCCAAGCCTTGTAGAATCTATGCTAGGTGTTTAATGCATGTTGGATTCCTAGTTCTTGAATGGGGTTGGGGGTTTGAGTGATTTCTTGTATGTGCATGCAAGGTTTCATGAGTGTAGATCTGTAATATCCCTTCCTTCTTTGGTCAGCCACCTTCTACTGAAGGTGGCGACGTATTGGGCTGTCACTTTCTGAAGGCGACGAGATGTCTGTCGCGTTCTAGTCTTGAACGCAATAGACATGTCTTCGCGTTCCCCTTCTGACCACAGCATGCATTTTTGTCGTCTTGTTATCAAAACAGTTGGGACACATGTCGAGGCATTGTCAGATGAAGGAGACATGTCAGGAGTCGGGTTCATGGTATTAGGCCTACGAGGGTGACATGTGGCGGGTCCGATGGTAAGGTCTAACCATGACTTTGAGGTTGCGACATGTTGGCCGTTGTGTTCATTACTGAATGCGACCATCAAGCTATCGCGTTCTCAAATTCGTGGCCTATATATGCAAGGCCATCAGACCTGTCTTCTTCTTTCCCTTTTCTTCTTCTTCCTTCTCTCCCTCCGACCCTCCTCTATGTGAGCAACCCGTGGGAAACTTGTGAGGGTATTGGTGGTGAGGATTGCGGCGTTTATCCTCGGCGTGGTGTTCCTCTCCGGTGTGGCGTTCTCCACTTCATGGTGGTGATCCTCTTCTCCGGCATGTAGGAGGCCATGGCTTGTTCATGAACGGTGTGTGTGAGCGTGGAGCTTGGAGCGAGGAGGAGGTGGCCATACACACGAGAAGACCCCAACAGGTTGCTCTTCTATTTGAGGTAGGGACTCTCAACTTTTCCCTAGTTCTATCATGCTAGGGCCTCCAGCCCCCTTCTTCAAGCCCTATATACTCCATGCTAGGGTGTGTATGCATGTTTGAGGTTTTCTTGTGCTTGAATTGGGGGTGGGTTGAGTGCTATCATGTGTGCATGTGAGGTTTCATGAGTGTGGACTACTCACATTGGCATGCATGGGTGTGGGATGAGAGTGGTTTGTGTTCTAGCACATGTTTTGATGGTTCTCTATGCTCCCCTCCCTCTGTGTACACTGAATTTTCCGTTTAGGGGTATTTTGGGAGGTCTTGGGTTGGCACCCAGGCCTCTATCTATGGTTGCGACAAGGTTCTTGTCGCAACCCAGAACGCGACGTATCACCCCGTCGCCTTCTGGTCTGGTAGCGATGCTCACCCTGTCGCATTCTAGTTGCAACAGGGTGGGCATCACCTTCTGACCTGGTTTTCCTATGGGGTTGTGGGAGGTCTCGGGTGGGCACCCAGACTTCTGTTTATGGTCGCGACAAGGTATTTGTCGCGACCCAGATCATGACGTCTCCCCCGTCGCCTTCAGACCCAGGTCGCGATAGGCTGGGTGTCACTTCAGGTGGTGACAGCACTTGTGTTGCCTCCTCTGAGAAATTAGCAGTGACCCTGTAGCCTTCTTAGATAGAGAATGACTTGGTGACCTATTCGAAGTTTCTTTCTTCTGCGTCTCGAGTTTCCTGGCAGATGGATTGTTCCTAGAATGGTCCTACACCTGTCGTTCTCCCAGTGCCAGGCACTTGCGGGGTTGTCCCTGAGAGGTTGTTACCATTACCCGCACCCCCCATCCTTGAGCACTGGTGAGGGAGTTCTCTTGGTGGCGGGAGTGCTCGAGTTACGGACTCTGGAGCTAAGGGGAAAATGGTGGGGACAACGACATAGAATCATTTGCAGAGCTCTCTTAGCTGAGTTTGGTATGCCGAGGGGTTTGGGTGTTCTTCTGGCTTAGATCAGCTAGTCCTCACTGCTCACTTTACGTGGTTATGATACCATCTAGAGGGGCCAGGCGTGGGAACGTAGTCCGACTAGACTACTGTAGTCATGTGGTTACTTGTAGTTCCATGTCTCACTCCGATGGGAGGTGTTAGACATGGACTGGTGGTCGAGGGTAAGGCGTGTGGCGCACCTGACCAGTTGACTAGCGATAGTTGTTCTCTGTGGCTAGTGTCTCTATCCAGGCAATTGTTCTCTGTCTATGTTTGTAGCCTTGGGTTTCATCCCAGTGTCGTGTTTTACATGGGTTTCTGATCCCGACGTGTTTAGACCGACGGCCATGTAGTTTACTTTCCACTTCCGCACTTACTCTGTTAATAGAATAGATAGCTTGCTTAATTTCAGTTATAAACACATATCTATTCTGCTTGTTAGAACTAGTGGGAGATTGGTAGTCCCTATTGGGCTTCTTTTTGAAGCTCATTCCCTTCTTTCTAGGTGAGACTTCACAGTAGTACCCTCCGCGGCGGACAGAGAAGACCGGCCATAGCAGACGACATCCTCATTGAGCAGTGTTCTGTTTGTACTTGTGACTCGTCACACTCAGGGTATGCCCCTAAAGGATCTGTTATTCCCTTTCTTTCTGCACTTGTACCTTGTTACTTGGGATAGTACTAGACTCGTACATTGTGTTGGATGCTTTTCCTTCACTTGTTAGTACATTTTTAGTGCATGTTGTCATCATTTAATTCTATTACATATCTTGTTAGAATGGTCTGTTTGCCCTTCCAAGTCTTTGGGCCCGTGGGTGGCGGTATGGACAGTCAGATTCTCAGTGGGAGTTGGGGTTCCGCATGCTAGGGCTGTTACAAGATCCTTCACATTGTCATGCATAGGTGTGGATGAGGGTTTGTACCTCTAGCATGTGTACATGTTGTTCTCCATGCTCCCCTCCCTTTATGCACACTAGACTTTCCATTTTGGGGTGTTTTTGGAGGCCTCGAGTAGGCACCCAGGTCTCTATCTGTGTTCGCGACAAGGTCCTTGTCGCGACCCAGAACACAACGCTTCCTCCGTCTTCTTTTAGCTTCTAATCGTGCCACCCTCCCTATCGCATTCTAGTTGCAACATGGGATGCATCGCCTTCTGACCCAGGTCACATCAGGTAGGGTGTCGCATTTTCGTTGCGACCACTGCTGCGTCACCTCCGTTGAGAGAACGATAGTGACCTTGTCACCTTCTCAGATAGAGAGTGACTTAATCCCTGTTCGGAGTCTCTTTTTCACTGCGTCTCTGAGTTCTTGGCACCTGTGTTGTTCCTAGCACAGTCCTACATTAGCCGTTCGCCTGGTGCTTGGCGCTTAAGGGCTTGTCCCATTAGAGGTTGTTACAGTTACTGGGGCCCCTGTCCCAGTGCCCCAGTTGAGGGAGTTCTCTAGGTGGCGGGCATGCTCGAGTCACGAACTCTAGTAGCTAAGGGAAAATGTGATAGACGATGTCGTTGATCATTTGTAGAGCTCTCTTGGTTGGTTTGGGATGCCTAGGTGGTTTGGTTGTTCATCCGATGCATATCAACTAGCCCTTCTCACTGCCTCACTCTACTTGATTCAGGTACTATTTAGAGGGGCCAGACGTAGGACTGTAGTCCAGCCAAACTATGACAGTTGTGTGGTTGCTTTTAGTTCCGTGATCTCACTCCGATGGGAGGTGACAGACCTGGACTAGTGGTCGAGCGTAATGCGCATCGCGCTCTTAACCGATTGACTAGTGGTAGCTATTCTCCGTGGCTAGTGTCTTTGTCCGGACAATTTTCTTCTTATAAACACTCATTTTTTGCCTATAAGTTGGACACATTTCTTGTTTATCATTGGTGTCCCAAATTGGTCATCACTTTGAAATCCTTCTTTGACCCATCATGAGCCCGTTCACCCCCAATTTCAAGCCATCTCATGCCCATGGCCAAGATCCACTCGAAACATCAAAATTGTGCAGTCTGCTCTATCATCTAACATGTCTTCATTTTGAGAGCTCATACTTCCTCATTTCTAATCCAAATCGGGTATATCATATCATCATTTTGTAGCTCTCTGATTCTAAAATCCAACGCATCAAATGACTCATCAATTCGATGTCTATGGAGAGCGATCCCGTTTCGTAGACCCTATGTGCACTGTCATGCTGTGGTGACCAGGTGCATGGTCGCGGCAAGAACATGACCCCACGACCTATCGCGAAAAAGCCATGCGCGTAAACACATTTTTATGTAATTTTCATCCTCTCCTTTCATCCTAGAGCCTATTCAAAGCCTGTTTGAGTTGGATTACGACCCAACCCTCCTATCCTTATCCCTAGAGAGCGCCCAAGTCCATCCAAACTCAAGATAGACTCTCCAACTCTCCCACAACTCGGACTCTCACTCTAACTCGAGATTAGACTCTCTCTCTCTCTCTCTCTCTCTCTCTCTCTCTTAAACACATCTTAGGACTCTATAGGATAGGGGAAGGCCCCACCACAAGAAGAGACCCCTGGAGACTCTGCTCACAAGCCCATTGCCCCAACTTAGAGGAGAGGTTGTTCTTCCCATTTCCTCTCTCTCTCTCCTCTCTCTCTCTCTCTCTCTCTCTCTCTCTCTCTCTCATATCCCCTCCAGGACCAACATGCCTTGTACGACTTGTGGAGATCCAATCAAATCAGATCTACTCACGAGGTCTTCATCAAAGTTGTTCCACTCTTATTTAGCTTCGTCTTCGAAGTGAAATCACCTCGATTGGTGACCAGTAGTGAGTGTGATCTCTCTCTACAGCCTGAATAAGGGCAATCCAGTCTTTGGGTTCTTCATCAAAGTTGTTTCTAATATGTCATCTAACCACACGAATAGGAAGCACCTCGATCCGTTCTTTGTGCTTTGAGTTATCATTTTTTCTTTCTTTCCTCATTTTTATGAACGCATGGCACATAGGTGCGCCCTCTCTCTCATCTCCTTGCCTTAAACATATTCATACATCACACACACACACATAATCTTTGCCCAAAAGGGGTTTACCAACCCTTCCCGATGAGTTCTATCCCCATGTTCACGCTCATTCTTTAAAGGGGATAGATTTCTACATTTCTCTAGTTCTAATCGAGTTTTCTTTCTTTGTTTGTATACATCCCTTTGTTTTGCAAGCACAAACAACAAGGAACGTGAGGCCATTCATCCTGGCCGACCGAGGAGAAGGAAGAAGCTTCTCGCATCTCCTACATATTTGAGCTTCAACGCGATCACGATCTGAGATACGTCCATAGTCGAGCTGGCATGTCTTCATTCTTGGGTCATCCTCATCATTTTCCAAGGTATTTAGACCTACCTTATAGATATATCTTGGCAAATATCTTGGTGGCAATCACACATCCCTCATATTTTCATATCACTTTGGGATACCGATATTACCCCGGTGTAAGAGGGTTATATCCTTGTGATTACACTTCTATCTATGTTTGTAGCCTTGGGGGTCATCTTAGTGTCGTGGTTGCATGAGTTTCCACTATTGACGTGTTTAGACCAATGACCGTGTAGTTTACTTTCCGCTTGCACTTACTCTTTTTGTAGAAGAATAAATCATCTTACTAATTTCCTTTAAAATATATATCTATTCGACTTGTTGGAACCAGTGGGAGATTGGTAGTCCTACAGGGCTTCTTTGTGAAGCTCTTTCCCTCCTTGTTAGGTGAGACTTTATAGCAGCACCTTCTGCGGAGGGCAGAAGAGACTAGGTCGAGTAGACAGCGTCTTCCTTGAAAAGTGTTTTCCTAGAGCTACTGGCTCTTCGCCCTAGGGGTATGCCTATAAGGGATCTGTTATCCCCTCTTTTCTGTATTGTACTCTGTTACTTAGGACCGTACTAGACTTGTACTTTGTGGTGGACATTTTATTTCACTTGTTAGTACATTTTCAGTGCTTGTTTCATCATTTACTTACCTTACTACTTGTTAGACTGTTCATTAGCCCTTTCGGGTTCCGGGCCAGTGAGCGACGGCATCGGTGCTCAGATTTTTGGTGGGAGCTGGGGGTCTAGACGCCGAGGCAGTTACATTTAATATTACAAATAAAGACCCCCACAAATCATTTTGATTGGGCTATTTTGACAACTAGGCAAGCATATTGTTGAGCTAAGAAATTTGGGGATTACTCATGTAATGGCCCCGACACCTGGACCCCCAGTTCTCACCGAGAATTTGAGACCCAGAAGGGCTATGGACCAGTCTAACAAAATATGTAACATAAGTAAATGATGACAACAAGTACTAAAATGTTCTAATAAGTGAAGGAAAAGCATCCAACACAAAGTACGTGTCTAGTACAGTCCCAAGTAACAAGTACAAGTGCAAAAAGTAAAGGAATAACAGGTCCTATAAGAGCATACCTCGAGGATGATGAGTCAAGTATAAAGGGAACACTACTCAAGGTAGACGCCGTCTACTACGGCCAGGTCTCCTCTGTCTGCCGCGGAAGGTGCTACTGTGAAGTCTCACCTGGAAAGAAGGGAATGAGCTTCACAAAGAAGCCCAATAGGGACTACCAATATCCCACTGGTTCTAACAAGTAGAAAAAATATATATATGCATAACTGAAATTAAATAAGCTAATCTATTCTACTAACAGAGTAAGCGCGAAAGTAGAAAGTAACTACGGGCCATCGGTCTAAAAACGTCAGGACCGAAAACTCGTGAGAACCACGGCACTGGGATGAACCAAGGCTGCAAACACAGATAGAGAACAACTGCTTAGACAAAGACACTAGCCACAGAGAACAACTAACACTAGTCAACTGGTCAGGTGTGCCACATGCCTTACCCTCGACCATCAGTCCATGTCTAACACCTCCCGTCAGAGTGAGACGCAGACCTACAAGTAACCACACAAATGCCATAATCTGGCCAGACTACGGTCCCATGCCTAGCCCGTCTAGATGGTACTGGAACCACGTAGAGTGAGGCAGTGAGAAGGACTAGCTAATCTGCATCGAAAGAACAAACCAAACCACCTCGGCATCCCAGACTAAGCTAAGAGAGCTCTACAAACGACTCTACGTCGTTGTCCCCACCATTTTCTCCTTAGCTTCAGAGTCCACAACTCGAGCACTCCCGCCGCCGGAGAACTCCATCAACGGACGCGCGGGGGGACTGGGACTGGGGGTCCAAGTAACGGTAACAATCTCTCAACGGACAAGCCCACAATTGTCTAGCACCGGACGATGACTATTGTAGGACCGTGCTAGGAACAACACAGGTGCCAAGAAATAGAGTCACAATGGAAAGAAAACTCTGAACAGGTTGCCAAGTCACTCTCTATCTGAGAAGGCGACACAAGGGATGTCGCCACTTGAAGCAACACCCAGTCAGTCGCTGTTGAATCAAGACGACACTATAGATGTCATAGAGGGGGGTGAATAGGACTTCTTGCACATTTAAAATTTATCTAAAAATAGATACACAAATAAAGTTGTTAGTATTAGTGTGGTGTGTGTGAAACAAGTGAAAGCTTGGCAGAAACAATCACACAATTGCACAAGAGATTTTATCCTAGTTCGGCCCTTTCCACATGGAAGTCGTACGTCCAGTCCCAAGGAACCCACTAAACTACCAAGAGAACTTGGCATTCTCTAACCTGAGAGGTATTATATACCCACTTTCTCCCAAGCAAATCTTCTCTCTTTACCAAGGGGTACAAAGGCTACCTACACCAGTAGGTCTTCATTCACAAGAGGGGCACTGAAGGAAATAAACCTCCTGCGGGTTATCTAACACAGAAATGGAAAAATACTTGTGTGTCTGCTCAGAAGGATGAGCAAACACAGTGAATCAGAAAGAGATAAAATAAGAGTTGAAGCTCTAATTCTTTCTGAATCTAAGTGGGTGGACTAAGAAAGATCTACAATTACAGAAATCCACCCAACAAGAAAAGACTTCTAAAAAACTAGAGAGCTTGGAAGTCATGGACTAAAGAAGTAGCTTTCTCTTTCTCTTTTCAGTATATGGCTTATGGTTACTCTTGTTGCTTGCAATTTCAGATGGAGTTCTATGTCACTGGTTGGTGTATGTTCTTGTTCAAACTCCAGCCTCTATATGCTTCTTGAACTTCTCGTTAGAAACTGACCGTTAGAAAACTAGCCATTTGAAGGATAGCCGTTTGATCCTTGGATTGTTGACACCTTGAGACTTCAGTTGTAACCATCAGTCTTTTAGTTCTTGGAGTCCTAATATCTTCAGGCTATGTAGGTAGCTTCATGACTTGATAGACAACTTTATTAAAGTTCTGAAGAAACTCCATGCTCAAGACTGAAGGCTGAGTATGCTGCATTAATGTTCTGAAATCCTGAAAGGACAAGACTGACAAGGATACCTCCATACTTTCGAAGGTAGGTGAGATAGAAAAATATAAAGCAAGAATGAGTTTACAAGTTCAAAGCATTTAAGAATCAGACAGGCAGTTGTATCTTGAAAGTAAGGGAGTTCTGACAGTGGTAGGTGAGCTCTGATAGATAGCCCATGCGGCTTATACCTACCATCGCATTTACTGCATAACAACTGTCAAATGGAGAAGAACTAAACTTCTAACAGCAAACAGAGATCATATTATATAATTATTTCAGATCTTAACCAAGATATTTTATATGGTTTTTTTGAATTAAGTTTCCCTGCCTAACAGAATATTTAAAGATGATAGAAAGAAGAGCATTATTATGTAAGACATGTAAGTGTTATTCATTCTGTAAAGGATCTCATAGGGATAACAAACATATTGAAATAAACAAGATTAAGATTTCATGGATTCTGTGGAATGACAAATTTATACAAAAATTATTTAAGTATCAAGTACACAGAAGTTGATATGCGATACTTTGACTTTCCTAAAGACGGAGTCAAAGACAAGAGATGCATATAGATCTTTGACTATACAGAAGTCGCAGTGAGACATTGATCACAGACTTCGACTTTTGGAGAGTCGGAGTGAGATAAGTTGTTCATCAATCGATGTCATACTTCGACTTCTGGGGAGTCGGAGTGCAAGCAATAATAGACTTCGACTTTCAAGGAGTTGGAGTAAGAGGACTTCGACTTCTTAGAAGTCGGAGTCAAAAATCATTTGATAGCTATAGGTTATACTTCGACTTTTAAGGAGTCAGAGTATAGACAAACTTTGACTTTTAAGAAGTCGGAGTCTAGTTAGACTTCAACTTTTCAAGAATCGGAGTCCTGTCAGACTTCAACTTTTAGGAAGTCGGAGAACTGCTAGACTTTGACTTTTCTAAAGTCAGAGAACTACCTGTTGGTTTATGAAATGGTACAACACTTCGACTTTTCTAAAGTCGGAGTTAGTATGGTACATAGTATACGCTGTGAGAAATTTTGCGTCAGTGTTGATATTTTGATTTTTGTGTGGCATGACTTTGACAAGTATTATACAATATACTGTATGCCTTTAGCATGTCATATTTCTTTTTATACAAATAAATTGTGGTATATTCTAATAGGTTTAATTGTAAAAGTCTTAAAAGATTTTATCACACAAAAACACAATGCTTAAAATTATTAACAATATTTTAAGGGATAGTTGGTCAAAAAGTCCTCCCCCTTTCTGTTAATGACAAAAACTTTTAAATAGACAGTGAAAAACAAATTTGATTTAGCAAAACAACACAATGTTTATGTGTCTTATATATTTGTTTCTTACTTTCTTTCTCCCCCTTTGGGCATTAACAGAAGGATAAAATAAACACATAGAGAAGAGATAGAGATACATAGGGATTTCTAGAAGCATAGGTATATTGATAAGATTCGAGGAACATTTTACATTCATGAAGCAACAAGGACTAGGAAGATAGAGGGAAGAAGGGATTTGAGCAAGAAGGCTGAAGAAGAGCCCACAACTTCTTCTCATTTTTAGGGAAGAAATTGAAAAACTTAGAATATCTATGTTATATGAGGATCCTATAGAGGGGATTTTCCTATAATACTTATGTGCCTGCGATGATACTAGCTGAGTCCCTAGGTAGTTATCACTGTGCAGGGTATCCTAAGGGAAACAAACTTCTTGTAGGCTGCCTAGTGCAGGAATTCATGGACAGTGATATTTTATGTGAGACAGACTTCCAAAGTGTCTCATAACTCTTATAGAGATAGACAGAGAGAGATAGCTTGAGCTTCTAGCATTCTGTATGCTTTTCTGGATAAGCTGCAGCCCATGATCTTCAGTCAACCTCTCAGTTCTACAAAGTTGTGCTGAAACTCTATCATGTGTCAGAGTTTCTTGGGGGCATGCATTAGATCAAACCGATGGAATGATAGTTTGATGTTGTACTTGATCCTGAATCTGGCTGCGACCTGAATGTGCCTGTTGAACACAACCTGAGCAAATGTTTCCTGAAGAAATGGCACCTATCAGATTAGGATGTAGTCTAGAGGGCAATCCAATAGTCATTGATAGAGTAATTCCTTTGCCCTTTGATAATCATTTCCCCCTGCCCTTTATTCACATAGGCAAACCCATCCTGAATCTATCTTCATTAAACTATTTCATTATGTTGTAGCGGATCTAGAGCTCTTTTAGGAGGTTGCCAAAGAGAGCAAAAAATCGAAGATTGAGGTGAAGGGGAACATCCAAAAACTAGTTTTCTAGGCTGAGAGGCTCGAATTTTGCGGCTTCACCATGATAGGATTCAAGAATTCTGTAGGGGATAGACTATGGCTTTTCTGTGTGATGAGATTCACATCAGTCAAAGGACTTGGGAAGTTTTAAGCAAGGTAGGGAGCCATCTTCAAATTTGTAGCCTAGTATGCCATGGACTTCAAGAAAGGCTTTAATAGAAGAAATTCTTTGAAAAAGTTCATGTGGTGCTCAGAATGTATATGAAGCCTACTAGAATGGGGAAGAAGGAGCTAGGGTTGTCTTTCAACTGGCCCCTTACTCTTGATGATAGTACCACACTAGTTCAATTTCAGCAAGTGAAAGAGTAGATCTAACGAAGAAGGAATTGAGGAAGTAGGAGAGAGGAGAAAAAAATGAGGAGCTAGGGTGTGAAGAGTGGGTGGTTTACAGTGGGAGGCTTTAAAGTATACTTCATAGGATGCAAAGAAAGTGAGTATTTATGGGAGTGGGAAGTTGTGCCTCGGTGTTGAGAGGTAGAGGGAGGAGGATTAGATAGACAGAGGAATAGGTTGAGAAGGAGGTGGAGGTGGTTGTTCAACAATAGGAGGAGTGTAGGGTCAGTAGCAGGAGGAGAGTTGGATCAAGTAGGAGGAAGAAATGGTTAAGGTTGAGAGGGAAAAGACATGGTTACCTGAATTCAAGAGTTTCCTTCTAACCCTTCTCTTAAAGGTCTGACCTTGGGATCGGCTTCTACCTCCATAGGCTGATCAAGCTTCTCCAAAGGCTATTTAGAAATATGCTCTTGCTGAGGTGGCTGCTGCTGTTGTTGATCAACAATTGGATCTGGAACTGCTGTTAGAACCTCCACATTATTCTCCCAGACTTCTCTGGCTGAGGAACACCTTGCTCTGGCTACTGTTGTGGTTGCTCTTCAGTGTGAACAGATGGAGGAACATGAGAGCCACTTGCCCTGTTGGCACACAACTGTAATAGAAGGTCCTTCATCTGCTGGATCTCCTCTATCATGAAATCAAACTTGACATCTATTTGTGTATTTGCATTTTGTATACAGACATCATCTCTTGTTGCTTCATAATCAAATCACCACATCATCCATATTTTTGCTAGTCTCCCCCTGAGACCTTGGCCGGGTCTCAATATGTGGTGGAGAGATATGTTGGTATTCCTCATCAAAGGAAGGCTCTACTGGAGTGAAACTTGGAGTCTCTTCTTCTTGAGCCACTCCCTTGCCCCTTAAATCCCTTAGAACTTGATTGATTGTATCATCTAGAATTTCTTGCTCTTGGGAGGGGACTACAGTATGAACATCTTCTGGTTCTTCCACTGGTGCTTCTACTCTAACTTCCTCACTTCTAATCTCAGGAGGCTGAACAGAGGAAGGGAATAGGAACTCTGTGCCTCATCAATAATTGTTTCATGAGAGCACATAGAGACAGAGTCCTTAGTCCAACATTTTTGTGCCTTATCTTTCAAAATATAGTAGCTTATCCTCAAAGTGGAGAACCCAATCCTCTCTTTCACAGAAACCAAGATCTCATCATTCAAATCCACTTCAAATCTCTTAAAATAAGGGTTAG
The DNA here is from genome assembly GCA_014218235.1 of Colocasia esculenta. Taxonomy (NCBI): domain Eukaryota; kingdom Viridiplantae; phylum Streptophyta; class Magnoliopsida; order Alismatales; family Araceae; genus Colocasia; species Colocasia esculenta. The sequence continues at coordinate 12,953 of JACBKR010004849.1, forward strand.
CATGTGTCAATAAGGGAGAGACTCCTGCAAGTTCTTAGATCCTGCCATCCTTTTCCAAGATAATAGAAGCAGGTTGACTCTATGTCTCTGAACTGCTCAAAATAGCAATTGCCGTCTCTGACAGTGATGGAAGAGTGGGTGCCTTCCCTCGGGTGATGATGTGGTGATGATAGAGTGAAGGATCCTCTTTTCTGTTGAAGCTCATTGGCAAGGAGCCCTTTCTTGGAGAGAGACCCTAAACTACCATGACCCCTAACCTTTGCTTCTCTATGGACACCCCTCACTGATTTTGTGTCCGGAGTAGGGCAATCCAAAATCTCTACTAACAAATCCTCAGAAACTAAATAATAGTACCCTAATTGATCCTGTAACTGAACCATCGCACAGACTTGGAGGGAGAGGTAAAAAGGCTTTCAGGGCACTCTCAAATGACGGTTCACAGATCTGGAAAATCCTTGACCAGCCCATAACCTCAAGGGTTTCTCTACCCACCCAAGCCTACCAGTCAACTGACTGAAATCAACTATTTTCCTTGGGTAAATGGATGCCTTGGCTGATACAGATGTTGAAACTGCTCAGGGGGTGAAAAGGTTCCTTCTGGAGCCCTAGATGAGGCCATCTAGACAAAAACAAGAAAGGAGTCTAAGAAGGATGGTAGAGGAGATGCAGAAAAGATGTATAGAGGTTAAAGAACCTACCTTTTCTTAGCGAGGAAGTGAAAATTTGCAGAAGCTTCGAAGGCGGTTACGTCGGGTGAAGAACAGACGTGAGACCGGAGGATGATGACAGGAGAGTCAGAGACGTTTCAAAAGGGTAATTTAGAATGAAAGAGGGAAAGGTCTTAATATAGGAGAGGATATGTAACGACCATAGATGAGGAGATGAACGGTGGTGATTAATGAATGAACCGTTACAATTAATTATCCTAAAATAAAATCTTAAATAAAACCCTTTTTTTAATAAATTGACTCCGACTTCATAAAAGTCGCAGTGACACTCCGACTTTATGAGAGTCGCAGTACAACACTCTGACTTCCTGAGAGTCCGCAGTACTCAATTCCAACTTTAGAGAAGTCGAAGTTCCAGGACTTAGAAATTTTTGTAATGAATGTACATGCAGTGCAGTAAAGAGAGAGTTTTTAATCAGGTTGCACTACCTATTTCTCTTCTTATTGAAGTAAATCTATCTTCAGGAAGAGGTTTATTAAATATATTTGTTAATTGATTACTGTAGATACAAATTCAAATAAATATCTCTATTACTTACATGGTTCCTATGAAATGTTCTGACCTTAATGTACTTGGTTCTTGAATGTTGAATTGTGATTTTGGTCAAGTTGATTGCGCTTGTGTTGTCACACGCATTGGAATTTCATAAATGTATGATCATAATCTTCCAGTTGTGTTTGATCATAGCGTTCATTGCATCAACTTCTAGCTGCATTATTCTGCCTTCTGTTGTGGACAAGCTACTGAATTTTACTTTCTGGACGACCACAATTAAGCATCCTGCAAGAATTTGACAAGTACCACTGGTGTTTTTTCTATCTATTTTTGCATCGAGCATAGTCAACATCTTATATCCACAATTTAAATTTAGAACCCTTTGGTACCATAACCCAATTTACTTGTGTTTATAAGATATCTAAAGATTCTATTAACAGCATTATCATGAGATTCTTTAGGATCAGCTTGAAATCAGGCACATAAACATACACTGAACATTATGTTTGGTCTACTAGTAGTAAGATAGAAGTAATGACCCAATCATGTCTCTATAGATCTTCTGATCTATTTTTTTACCAAGTTGATCACTATCTAATTTAATTTCTGAGCTCATGGGTGTTCCTAAGGCTTACACTTGTCAAAACATATTTAGATAACAAATCTGAAAAGTATTTGGTTTGACAAATGTGAGTATCTTCCTTGGTCTGCTTGATTGAAAGCCAGAAAGTAATTAAGCTCACCCATCATGCTCATCACAAATTCATTTCGCATGAGGTTTTCAAAGAATTTTCAGAGTGATTTATTAGGAGAACCAAAAATAATATCATCAACATATATATGTACAATTAAGATTCATTCTGAAAATTTATTAATAAATAGCATGCTATCTACTTTACCTTTTATAAAATCATGTGATATAGGATAAGCACTTAGTCTTTCATACCAAGCTCTTGGAGCTTGTTTCAAACTATATAATATTTTCTTTAAATGGAAAATATGATTTGGATACGTAGCATCTTCAAAACCAGGTTTTGGTTGCTTAATATAAAACTTCTTCTTTTATGAAACCATTTAGAAAAGCACTTTTTGTTGGGTTTATGTGAGATTGTCAGATTTTACAATTGAAATGGTTGTTTTCATGATGAGCATTTCATGAACAAATGTTAATAGAGAAACACATGTTAATTTGATCATTTATATGTTCATAATATCTCACTAACAATGTTCCTCAAATATAGGTGAGAAAGTGTGCAAGTCAAAGCACCAAAGTCAAGAGCAAAAGATCAAGAGAAACACAAAAGGCAGATGCCTGTCGACAGCCCCAAAGAGGCATGTCGACAACTAGACACATACAGCTTCAGAAGTCTCAGTGTGAAGTGTGCCTGTCGATAGCCCCAAAGGTGCCTATCGACAGCCAAGCACAGAAATGTGAAACAGACTTCAGGACAAGTGTCCCTGTCGACAGAGGCCAATCGCCTATCGACAGCCACTGACAGGAAACTGTCTCCCGGGAAGCCCAGTTTTCTGGCTTCTGTAATTCTGTCAGGACCTGTCGACGATGCATTTCTTGCTGTCGGCAGACGAAGAGAAACTTCAGTTCCGAGATTTCTATATTGTTCCTATATGGGTGTTCCTTCTACCACAACTCTCCATACTTGAACCCCATATATAAGGAACCTTCTGAAGGTATTTTCGTACAGAAGCAGCCACCATACCAAACCCTAGCAAAGTCTCAAGAGAAAAGAGTCTCCTTGCTGCTCTGCTTCAACCTTCCGTCCAGGGAATGAAAGAGCTATGTCCGAACGGAATTGAAGCCAGGTTTCCATCTCTCAAGCTTCTCCATCAACTGATACCTATCAAGACGGAGCTTGAAGTTCATCTGGATGACCATCGTGAAGAGTTCAACATCAGATTTTGATACCAACTCAGAACTCTTCTCTCTTCTCTATTTTTTTTTTATCTTGTGTGTGTTGTTGGGTCAAACAATTCTTGTGCTGATCTACGTGGTTACGTTTTGTTTCTGATCTTGTGTTTACGTCAGACAGCATGGTGTGTGTGTTGTAGTGAGTGACTCGCTGATAAGCAGTCGTTTTCTGCGTGTGGTGTGTGGACGGTGGACGTAGGATACACAAGTTTGTACTCCGAACCATTCTTAAATCCTCATGTCCTATGGTTTGCACGCTTTCACGATAGTTGATTGGTAGGCACGCTGGTTTTACACACGTTAGATAGGTTGTTTGCATTTTATCACAATAAGCACACTAACTGAAAGTCAAATCAAAATTGAATCTGTTTAAGAATTGGTAAGTTTGTGTTCTCTTTAAAAAGAAGTCAATCTTGGGGTTAAAGTTGTTGTAATCTATTCAACCCCCCCCCACCCCCCTTCTAGATTACCATATTGGGCAATCCGCACATCTTTCAATTGGTATCAGAGCCTGGTTTCTCCGATTTACTGCTTTTAAAGCTTGATCTCACGATCAGGAGATTCGGTCTCATGGAATCTAACAAGGAGTTAATGCCCCGAGGGACATCTCAGTGTCCAGACCACCCTTCTTCGATGGCACTGACTATTCTTATTGGAAAATCGCATGCAGGTGGTTTTCTGAGAGCTCAAAATTTGAGCTATGGAAGATTGGTCAGCAAAGGAGCATACATCCTTCCCGAGGACGAAGATACCTGGACAAGGACCAGATTGCGAAGAACTCTCAACTGGAGCGCCTTAAACATGATGCAGTGCGCATGTGCATCCCAGGATATTCAAGAGTCTCCACATGCACCTCAGCAAAGGAGATGTGGGACAAGCTTGAACTCATATATGAAGGTACGTCTGAGGTAAGGGAAACCAAAGCAAGTATGTAACATTTGAATATGAAATGTTTAAAATGAAACATGATGAAACCATATCAAATATGTTTGCTAGATTCATGTTAACAATCAATGTCTGAAAGGTCTTAAGAAAGAATACTCAGAAAGTGACTTAGTTAGGAAGATACTTCGGTCTCTTCCATCCTATGGAACACTAAGGCCACTGTCATTGAGGATTCTAAAGATCTTTCAAAAAATGAAATTGGATGAATTAATTGGCTCCCCGATGACATATGAAATAAATGTGAAAAGAAAAGAAATTGAAGAATCAGAAAAGTAAACATTAGAACAGCACTTGTTTAAAAGCTTCCACCATAAAAATTCTTCAAAGTATTCAAAAAGATGAGCTCAGAGCGGAAAGGGCAGGAAAGATCACACTACGTCATTGAGGAGTGAAGAATGATGAAATGGAAATGCTCACTAGACAGTTCAAAAAATTCCTTAACTTTCAAAAGGAAAGGCTCAGGGTAACTCCAAATCCTTCCAGAGAGAAAGCTTTTCCAAATAAATTTGAGTCTAAAAAAAAATCCTGACATTGATTGTGCTATGAGTGCAAGAAAAACAAGCAGGCATATGAGAGGAGAATGCCCGGAACTCAAAAAAAAATTGAAGAAAGAAAAGTTCACCTTCAAGAAAGCCAAGGCAATGTTGTCAACTTGGAGTGATGAAGACAAAGATGAGGACGCACAAGCAACCTCTGGAGATGAAGAAATTCAATGCTTAATGGCAAGAAGTGATGACTCCAATGAGGTAAACTCTTCTTTGAAAGCTATTCTGTTGATGAATGGAAGAAGCATGTACTATTATTTGAAAAAATCTATGAATTTAAATCTGAAAACAAGGCATTGAAAAAGAAAATAAATTCTATTGTTCATAGCACAAACAATGATGAACAAATTGCATCCTTAAATAAAGAAATTGAAATGATGAAAATTCATGAGGAAGCTCACAGTGAGGAAATGGATTGCTTGAAAATAAAATTACAAGAAATTCAAAAGGAAAAGGAAAGTCTAAACAACTCTCTGAAATTCTTCAAAATGAATATCAAGAAACTAAGAAAAAGTTGGAAACATGCTGAAAAAGATCTAAAAGAAAAATCTGAAGATCTTACAAGGTTCGTGAAGGGAAAGAAATCTTGATGCAATTTTGGGATCAAATATCTTTGTTGCAAAACATGGAATTGGGTATCAACCTGCAAAACAAAAGAAAATGGGAGAGACATTGATAACCTCTTTTGTGATCCTAGCCCAAGCTCAAGCAACCAAGTCCCTCCAAAGAACAAGAAAAATCAAATCAATGGAAAGCAAAACCCACCAACCAACCAAAAGTCCTCAAGTGTTCAGAAGAACAAGCCACCTGTCGACAGGCTCAATGAAAGCTGTCGACTGGCATGGAAGACTGTTGCCAAGGGACAATCATCCAGGCAATTTTTGGGTAAAAAGAAAACAAAGGTTCTAAGAAAATCCTCATCATGCAGCATTTGCAAGAAAATTGGTCATAAAGAAAATCAATGCTGGAATAACTCAAACAAACAAAAATGCAAGCAAATATGGATTCCAAAGTATTTACTTTTTGGCATGAATGATACACTGGGACCCAAAGTAATTTGGGTACCAAAACCTCTTATCTGATCCATACATGCAGGAATGCCTAGCAGCCCAAAATCAAAACAAATGGTACTTGGACAGTGACTGCTCGAGGCACATGACGGGCAACAAAGAAAAATTCTGTTTGCTGGTTGAAAAAGACGGAGGTCAAGTTGTCTTTGGAGGTAACAATAAAGGCCAGATCATCGGCACAGGTAAGGTTGGTAAGTATGCCTCTAACTCAATAGACAATGTTCTGTTAGTTGATGGTCATAATCACAATCTGCTCAGTATAAGCCAACTATGTGATAAAGATCATAAAGTTGTGTTTGAATCAAACTCATGTCAAATGGTTGATAAGGAAACATGAAGCATTAAATTTTCTGTAAAAGGGTGAACAACATTTATTTGGTTGATTTAGATGATCCAGAAAACGAGAATTTGTGTCTTGTCGCAAATAAACATGATGAGCTTACTTTGTGGCATCGTAGGCTTGGCCATGCAAGCTACAATATCTTGCACAAGATTATGAAGCTAAAATTGGTAAGTGGACTCCCTAGAATTTCTTTCAACAAGAATGAAAGTTTCTGTGATGCATGTGCACAGAGAAAACAAACCCGAAATCCTTCAAATCAAAAGCACCGGTAAGCACCTCTAAACCATATGAACTTGCACATGGACCTTTTTGGACCTACTAGAACTCTAAGTCTCAATGGCAAACGATTTGGTTTTGTCATTGTGGACGACTTTTCTAGATTCACATGGGTCAAATTCTTGGCACATAAAAATGAAGCACTTAAAGTCTTTGAAGAATTTTTTAATAAGATCGAGCATGGAAATGTTTATAAAATATGCTCAATCTGCACTGATCACGAGGGAGAGTTTGATAACAATTCTTTTTCTGATTTTTGCAGGCTCCACGAGTTAGAACACTTGTTCCTCTCTAAGGACACCGGAGTAAAATGGCATAGTGGAGAGAAAGAACAGACCCTGGTGGAAATGGCTCGCACTCTTCTGGTCGAAAGTCAACTTCAAGGAGCTTTTGGGCAGAAGCGGTGACATCTCGTGCTATATTCTCAACAGAGCCATGGTAAGACCTGTGATGAAGAAACCCCCTATGAACTGTTAAAAGGTAAGAAAACCCAGTATTGGGTACTCCAGGGTTTTGGCTCAAAAGTCTTTATTCATAACAATGATAAAGTTGATTTAGACAAGTTTGAAGCCAAAAGTGATCAAGGTATTTTTCTTGGATACTCAGAACACTCTAGAGCATATAAGGTGTTTAACAATAAGAATAAAACTGTGGAAGAAACTCCACATGTCGTCTTTCATGAGTATCATGCAAAAATTAACAATTCAAATCTTCAACAGGATTCAAGATGGAGATGATGAAACAATTCTCGAAGAACAACAACACAAAGAAGCAAAAAGAGAGTCTCAAACAGCACTAAAAACTAAGAGTGGATATTTTCGCAGGTATGATGATGATCATCAAATCCTTCTCAAAAAGGGAGATGATGAGCCTAATGAAGATCCACAAGAGGAAGACCCTCAAGGTGAATCCCTCAAGCAAGCCCTCCTCAAGAACAACCTCCACAAGATCAATTTCCTCAAGTCCAAGATCAACCTGGCCCTTCAACAATCACAAATGTGAGGTATTCAAAGATCACCCACTTGATAATGTGATAGAAATGTAAATGATAAAGTTCAAACTAGGTCTTAGGTTAGACAAATAGTTGAACAAGATCATTTAGCTTTTGTTTCTCAAGTGGAACCTAAAAATGTGGGAAGAGGCACTAAAGGAAAACTCTTGGATAGATGCCATGCATGAGGAACTTGGTCAATTTCAAAGAAACAATGTCTGGAGTTTAGTTCCTAGAACCCTTGAGATTTCTGTCATAGGTACTAGATGGGTGTTTAGGAATAAAACTAAATGAAGAGGGTAAAGTGGTGAGAAATAAGGCTAGACTGGAAGCAAAAGGATACAATCAAGAATTTGGTATAGACTTTGAAGAGTCCTTTGCACCTATAGCTAGACTTGAAGCAGTTAGAATATTGTTGGCGTATGCATGCTCGCACAAGTTCAAACTTTTTCAATGGATGTTAAAACTGTCATCCTAAATGGCTACATCAAAGAGGAAGTCTATGTTTCTCAACCACCTGGGTTTGAAAATTTGAAATGCCTAATCATGTTTACAAGTTGCACAAAGCTCTTTACGGTTGAAGCAGACACCTCGAGCTTGGTATGACAGGTTAAGCAACTTCTTGGTGAGTAAAAACTACTCAAGAGGTAAGGTGGACCAACACTATTAATAAGAAAGTTTCACAATCATATAATTGTCGTTCAAGTTTATGTGGATGACATTATTGGTTCCACTAACCCATCACTGTGTGAGGAGTTTTCCAAATATATGCATAGTGAATCTGAGATGAGTCTAATGGGGAGCTTCAATTCTTTCTTGGTTTGCAGGTAAAGCAACATGAAGACGGCTTCTTCAGTAATCAAGAAAAATATGTTAAGGAGCTTCTCAAAAGATTTCAATTTGAACAAGTCAAACCTGCCTCAACCCAATGAGCACAAGCATTAAACTTGAAAATGATGAGAAAGGTAAACCGGTAGATGCAAAGCAATTTCGAGGTATGATTGGCCCACTCCTTTATCTTACTGCAAGTAGAACTGGATATATAGTTCAGTGTTTGCCTTTGTGCTAGATATCAATCTAGTCTAAAGGAATGTCA
>JACBKR010004850.1:0-21438 GCA_014218235.1 Colocasia esculenta
TGGAAGTCGCTGCCGGCCTCTTTTGCGAAGCCTTCTTCTCCTCCAAATATTGCTCCATTTCTCCCTCCTGTCTGCAGGCTGCGTGAGGGCCTCGTCTAGCGTGCGGTGGTCGAACGCCACGAGTCTCGTCCTCAGTGATGGTTTGAGACCCATCACAAATTTTGGTCTTCTGCGCTCATCCTCTACTATATGCGGTGCATATTTAGAAAGTTCAGAAAACCTTGCCTCGTATTCCAGGACGGTCATGATCCTTGCGTCAGGGAAAGGAATCTTTCTCCATCTTGTCCTGGATATGCTCTGGGACGAACTTGGCTCGGAAGAGCCTCACGAACGCATCCCACGCCACATCTACTGCTCCATCCTCAAAGCGTGTACGAAGTAGGGAGGACCACCATACATCAGCTCTCTCCTGCAATACACCTTCATAAGCTCTAACTAACAAAACAATTCTAACAAACAACATACAAGCATAAACTAAAGACTACTGTAGCATGTAGGGGCTAATGTCACCTTGTCCTCATCAGGACACCTGATAGCTCGGAAGATTTTCTCCGTCTCCTCATACAGCTTTCTGCCATTAGCGGATCACTCTCCCCCTAAAAGAGGGTGGGGCCATCCTCTGAATCGCTCCATGATGGAAGGTCCACCATGGTCGTGAGCTGGGGCCTGAGCCCTGCTAAACATATATAAAACAAAAACACAGAAACACAATATCACACAATTTAAGTGCAAACTATAGGTGTTTCATTATCTACCTGGGCCTCCAACTAGGCCTGGAGTGCTGCCTGGGGTGGACCTGCGTCTGCATGGCTTGCACCAGACCTTGCATGAATACTCCATAGTTCACTGGCGGTGGTGGGGGAAGCACAGGACCCTGGGGGCCGGGGCTGCTGTTCGCCGCTCCTCACGCCTCTGCTCGTCGTCGCGAGCTGGCACACCTCCACGTCGTCCACGCGAAGCCATGGCTATAATAAAATTTTAGCCACCATTAGGGCTAGGTTACTAAGTTCTCTAACCATTTCCATATCTATCTTTCATTTCCTATTAGTGTTTTCTACACATGTGGACATACTTAGCATGCAATGGGGATGATGACTTAGGTATATTCATGTGCAATCTCAACCGGTCGCTCTAATACCAATCTTGTGATGGCCCTCATTATACCGGTACGGTTATACCAACCCACGTCGGTATAGCGAGAGTCCACAGTAGACATTTACCCAACGATACGTACAGCTGAGATACACGCGAATATACAACAGAGTAGTGGAAGTAAAAGACAACAGTCTCCATTCATTCATCATCCACATTAAACATACATGCAATTCGCAATTAACAAAAAAAAGGAACTAAAGTTCACATAAATTAAATCGCTGAAATGGAAATACAATTGTCCACACTTTTACATTCTTTTCATAGTACTCTAATACAATGTTCAATTACATACTTATGAAATACACAATCTCAAAGAAAACTCCCAACGCTAGCTAATCTCCGCGCTCGGAGTCCGTCTCTGCTGCCTCCTCCAAAGGTGCCACGTCACCAACTACACTGTACGCCGAAGCAAGGAGTGAGTCCAAGGACTCAGCAAGCACACTATTCATGATATACATTACAAGTCCTAGTGGTTCTACATGCACATTTACAATTTGCAACACCTAGCATGCTAGCCAATTCAAGTCTCAACCTATCATGGGTTTTACAATTTTATACATGAATCATGCTTTCAGATTTCTAAAGAAAATGAAATTCACCTATCACATGATCTCGATTCAATTTACTCATGAACTTTAATAAAGAGCTAAAACATGAGAGCTATCAACATGAACATTTACATACATGAAAGGGAACACAACTAGCATGGATTTTTCATATTTTAAAACCTACATAGACCTTTTCACATGCTTTAGGTTGCTGATTTCATATGGTTTCATGGCTGAAAACCTATGCATGAGAGCTACAATAATGCATAAAACATATCATGTTAACAACCATTCATGCTATCTTGTGCCCGTGTTCACTAATTATCCCTAACATGGATTCTAGACATCTTTGCACATTTAAACATGATGATAATAACATGAATTTACTGAATTCACATGGTTTCAGATTTGTCTCACATAGGTTTCAATAACACATTTTTCACATCTTGAGTTTCACATTTTCTTTACACAAATTCCCTCTTTCACATGGTTCACTTTACACATACACATTCACATTGTCACTTACACATTTACACATGGACACATACACATTACACATTTCACATTACACATTTTAGGTGCCGTGACACATAGTCCAAACCACCAAAGAAGGACATATACACACATTACACATAGACGCCATCTAGGCATTCCAATGGCGACTCTTGGACTGCGCAGACAGGGGAGAACAAGTCTCCACCCTAACCAGTGGTACTTGTCCACCTCCAGGATTTCCCCCTAATGCCCTTAGGGTCACTTAACACACTGAACTTTCTCAGGGGGACTTTCCCTGATACAGCTCCAGTGCCCTCTACGGAAGCAGTGTCACATTGGCATAGTTACACATTTACCGTTTTACACATGGTTTTACATTTTACACTTTTCATCACATTCACTTTCTCACTCACATGAATATCTCTGTCTGTTTTTCCTAACATGGTACTACAGAATTCAAGAGTTTAACACACAGTAAACACACTAATCATGTTGGTTTTAGACCATAACTAATCACATTACGATAATATGCATAAATTATCACATTCACATGAAAAATACATAACTTTTTATTTACTGATCCAAATGACCTGAAATTTAACCACATGCTGTTTTCGGGTTCAAGATTATACCCTCAATTTTCAGATTTTTCTGAGCTACATGGAATTTACAGTAAATAAAACACCTAATTAGCATGCATTCACAATTTAATTTAACATGGGGTTTAACACATCTTGCAATTTACCACTTACTGTTTTAAACAAAGGCTATTAATATATTACATGATTTGAGAATACGAAATTTCCCTAAAGCATACATCTATGGATTTCATCACAACCATTCTTGCATGCTTTTATTTTACCAAGCCGGATTTATTAGCAAATTACACAAGCATGGATAAATTACCAAAATTCAAACAATATACTGACCACTAACCTTCATGATCAGACCAAAACCAAGGCATTCATACTAATCCAATCATGAAACATGAATTCAAGAATCTCAATAAGTCATGCTCACAAGTTCAAGGGATACAATATTCCACATCCACCATCACACCCCACATTCATTCACACACCACGATTAACATATACATAGAGTATAAGGTTTACCATATATCCTCATCACGGAAACCATATCAAAAGTAATGTAGAAGAAGGGCAGAACAGTTCACTGTTCTGTCCTGAAGAACTTGGCGGCGGTCTCTGGCCGCTGACTCGGGTCAGCGGCATGGTCGATGGATGCCAAGCATGATCTGGGCGTCCAGGGACCTTGCATCGAATCAGGTCTGTGCAGAAAACACAGACCCGAGCTTTGAAACTTGGGTGAATGGGAGAGTCTAGGACTCGAGGAAAAAATGCTCAAAAATCATAAAACCGACCTAGACTCATAAGGGGACATCATGGGTAGGTCACTTGCCTTTCAAAAAATTTTCCAAGGGATCTAGGGCTCGGTGAAGACCTCCTTGGGCAGTCCCAAGAAAGTTGTAGAAAGGCCTCCAAGATCACCTTCCTTCGGGTTCTTGGATGAGCTCCACAGCAAGGGGACGATGGGGAAGCCTTCTCCTTTGCTCCAGCTTCCTTCTTGTCGGGAAGATAGCCGGATCAACCTCCAAGGGGTCGGATTTTTGGGTGCCAAGGTGGGTTTTCTCACAGTTTTCTCTCTAGGGTTTTTCCTCTCTTTTTCTCCTCTTGCAAGGGTGAAGGGAAGAGTGGGGAGAGGCCATTTCGGGTTTAGACTTAAGGAGAGTCTCTCTCCCACTCACTAGGGTGATAGGACACCTCAGAGCCGTTGGGGGACATCCCCCAATGGGTGGCCATACCTTGTTTCAGAAGCTTGCAGCTCTGCTGCGCATGCAGGTCAGAGAAATTGGCGTCCATATCGCTGGACGCCAGGATGAGTGTTGGCGTCCATGTCTGGACGCTGACACCACCTAAACGGCCTGGGGTTGACGCCAAGATGGCCTTCGGCCAGAACTCTAAATTATGCAGAAAACCATGCATACCATGCATATATACATGCAATATGTAGGTATATATTCATACTATCACCATGCAATACATGCATTATCTATATTAATATAAAAACACATGCACACGTAATTATACTAATTAATCCATACAGTAAGTATGTACATACATACACAAGCACATTATACACACATAAATACAAATAATGTGACGGAAATTCGAGGGTCTTATTAGCCTTCACGGCAAATACTGAAGATAAGGTAACTTCTGACTCCCTTTTGATTCACGCAATGATTCAGATTCCGATAGCTTAGAAGAGGCTTTCAACGAACTATATGAAAAATATAAGAAGTAACCAATTATTAAAAGTGAGCAAGAAAAACATAGTCTGTATAGAAAATACAAACTCAGATCTAAAATCAGAAAATGAACAATTAGAAAGTCAAATAACTGAACTTAAAAGAAGAAATGAACTGTTATGTGAAGACCTAAAAGCTAAGAATGAACAAATAACTAAATTAGAGAACAAGTAAGTTCAAATGAACTGAAAACTGAAATCAAAAACTAACAGAAGAAAATATACAGTTATTTAGCACATTAGAAAAATTCATAATGGTAAAAACTCCCTCATATTAAAAGGTGCTAGAAGATCAGGTAAGAAGAAAAATGGATTAGGATATACACCCCCAAATAATGAAGAAACCATTTATCCTAAAACATATCCAACACCAAAATTTGTACCTGAACAAGATACAACATACAAAGCTGATTTCAGATATAGAAAAAGTAACCAAATTATCCTGTTGTAGTCACTGCAACAAGTTAGGACACATCATAACGACATGCCCAACAAGACATAAGAAATGGATAATAAAAGGCAAAATAATGATACTAACCCATCAGGACCCAAAAAAATTTGGTACCTAAAACTTGATGTTTTTATTTCAGGACATCTCGAGCATCCAAATGGTATTTGGATAGGGGTGCTCAAGACACATGTCAGGAAACCAGAAGTTATTCTCTCATCTCCAAGCTGAAGAAGGAACGGTTACTTATGGAGATAATGGGAAAGGAACGTGATAGGCAGTGGCTCTGTGAATAACAAGGAAAAACAGTCATAGAAGATGTGTTATTAGTCAAGGGATTGAAGCACAATCTCATTAGCATTAGCCAGCTGTGTGACAGAGGCCATCAGATTACTGAAGGATGGAGCAGTCATCTTTGAAGCTAATAGAGAAAAGAATTTGTATGTGCTCTATCTTGAAGAACTCAAGGTTCAGAAGTTTGTCTGGCAGCAAGTAAAGACAAATCTACAGAATTATGGCACAGACGACTTGGACATTGCAGCATAGATGGCATGAGAAAACTGCTGAAGAAGAATCTTGTGGAAGGTCTACCTAAGGTTAGTACAAAAGATGGTGTATGTAAACCTTGTGCTAAGGGAAAGCACACCAAAGGCTCCTTCAAGTCAAAGACGGTGGTGACCACCTCAAAACCCTTAGAGCTCCTTCATATGGATCTATTTGGGCCAATGAGGACTACCAGTCTTGGATTTGTCATAGTTGATGACTACTCAAGATTCACATGGGTATCATTCCTAGAGCATAAAGATGACACTTTTGAAAATTTTGTTAGTTTCAGCAAGAAGGTCCAGAAAGATCAGAAGTTCAGCATTGTGTCTATCCGATCAGATCATGGTGGTGAATTTCAAAATGAAAAGTTTGCTAGATTTTGTGATGATCAGGGAATTGAGCATAATTTCTCACACCAAGGACACCACAACAAAATGGTATTGCTGAGAGGAAGAACAGAACCCTATTGGATATGGCAAGAACTATGCTCTCAGAATATGATCTGCCAAGATATTTTTGGGCTAAAGCAGTCAACACAGCAAGCTACATTATCAACCGAGTAATGATCAGGCCATCCTGAAGAAGACTGCATATGAACTATTCAAAGGAAGAAGCTAAAGATCAGCCACTTCAGGACTTTTGGATGTCCTTGCTTCATTCACACAATGGAAAAGGGACATTGGTAAGTTGGATGCCAAATCAGATGAAGGCATCTTTATGGGGTACACCTCTAAACCCAAATGCTATAGAGTATTTAACAAACGTACTTATTGATTGAACAGTCTGTACATATTATTTTTGATGAAACTAACCCTTCCTTCAGAAAGGAAGTAGATAGTGACAATGATGATGCAGATGAACTGTCCATGAAACTAAAAGATACATCAATTGAGGACAAGGATGATCCACCTCTGGAAGAATTGCAACAAGAAGAAGTTACTCATGAAAATCTTCCAAAGGAGTGGAGATACAAGAAAGATCACCCACTTGAGAATATTATTGGTGATCCATCCATAGGGGTAAGAACAAGAGGTAATGTTATTCCTTGTGATTACCTAGCTTTTGTTTCTCAAATAGAGCCTAGGACAGTCAATGAAGCTCTTCTAATGAATCTTGGATAGTAGCCTGCAAGATGAATTAAATCATTCAAGAGAAACCAAGTATGGTCACTTGTTCCTAGACCATCAGACCATCCAGTCATTGACACCAAATGGGTGTTCAGAAATAAACTGGATGAAACTGGTGCAATCTTAAGAAACAAGGCCAATTGGTAGCTCAAGGCTATTCTCAAGAGGAAGGCATAGATTTCGATGAAACCTATGCACCTGTAGCTAGACTTGAGGCCATTAGAATATTACTGCATATGCATCTGCTTTGAATTTAACACTATTTCAAATGGATGTTAAATCCGCATTTTTAAATAGTTTTATAAAAGAGGAAGTTTATGTGGAACAACCTCCGGGTTTTGATGACAAGAATTTCCTAATCATGTTTTCAAACTTCACAAGGCATTATATGGTTTAAAGCAAGCACCTAGAGCATGGTATGAAAGGCTTAGTTCTTTTCTTTTAAACTATGGTTTCAGTAGAGGTCAAGTAGATAGTACTCTTTTTATAAAGTCAAAGGTCAACACATTCTATTAGTCCAAATTTATGTAGATGATGTTATCTTGGGTCTACTGATGATCCCTTTGCAAGTACTTTGAAAAGTTGATGCAGGGAGAATTTGAAATGAGCATGATGGGAGAACTTAATTACTTCCTTGGACTACAATCAAACAAGGAAAGGAAGGAACACATCTGTCAAGCAAAGTACACAAAAGAACCTTTGAAGAAATTTGGATTCGAAAATACCAAGCCACTGTCAACACCAATGAGTACATCAACAAGAATGGACAGTGACAAGATGGTAAGAAGTAGATCAAAAGATCTACAGAGGTATGATAGGTTCACTTTTTTATTTAACAGCTAGTAGACCTATATTTTATTTAGTGTATGCATGTGTGCTAGGTATCAAGCAGATCCTAAAGAATCACATTTAATTTCTGTGAAAAGAATATTCAGATATTTAGCAAGATCTCATGACTTAGGTCTATGGTATCCAAAACATTGTGAAATTAACTTAGTAGGTTACTCTGATGCTGACTATGCTGGATGCAAATTAGATAGAAAAAGCACCAGTGGTGGTTGTCATTTCTTGCAGGATGTTTAATATCTTGGTCTTCAAAGAAACAAAATCAGTAGCACTATCTACTGCTGAAGCTGAGTACGTAGCTGCTGGAAATTGTTGTACACAACTCTTATGGATAAGCAACACTTGAAGATTTCAGATTAAACATCAATCCCATCCCACTACTGTGTGACAACACCAGTGCCATTAATCTCACCAAGAATCTAGTTCAGCACTCAAGGACCAAACATATTGAGGTTAGATATCATTTTATTCGTGATCATGTTGCAAATGGAAATATTGAAATATCATTTATTGATACAAATGGCCAATAGCAGACATTTTCACAAAAGCCTTACCTGAAGAGAGATTCACATCTCTTAGAAGGAATTAGGCATGTGCAATTTGTGATAAAAGTTTGCTTACAATGGCACAAAATTTCAGAATTAGTAATTTTTCCCTCCATGGCATTAATCAAAAGAAATTCAAATTATCCTTTGTAACCGCTCTCTCATTGAAGTCCGTTTGAATAGTCAAACCCTTTTCTTCTTCTGCCGCCTTTTGGCGCCTCACTTTCCACATCGCATTAATTTATTCATAAAATCATGACATGACGATTCGTATCTCATCGTCTACATTTTCCCCTTTTCATCCTGTCGCATGAGCCAATGCCCTAACAACTCATATCTCAACCCTCTGTAAATTTGAACCTTCCTCCTCCTTCCCGCAAAATTTCTTGAGGATTCCTTCTCTTCTCCTTCCGTTTCAACCCTCCAGAGACTTTCCCACCTGAATCCATGGCCGCAACCAGTCATCGCCGGCAGTTTGGGTGGCTACAACGCTGAGTTTCTCACTCCTGAGCAGCAGGAGAGGTTTACCTTTGTGAAGACGAAGCTCTGTGGCATAAGAAGTCGATGTTGCTAATCTGAGGAAAAATGGAATGAATGAGCAGTGGCAGACTTGATCAATCAGATGCAGTGGACTGGAGTCACCACCTTTTCAGAGGTCAGTTATCCGGACTGGTAAAGCTTTCTTCGTGTGTATGAGAACAGAGGAAGATGGGTCTCTAGTCTTCTCAGTGAAGGGAACCATGATTAGAATAGACCCTGAGTTGCTGAAGATGTTGTTTGATGTGAAGAGTTCCGCCATTTAGTGGGGTCACACAGTGGATGCCCAAGTGAAAGGTTTGGGAATTGTAGGACCAGGTTCAAGCTAAGGGACGGCAAGCTAGATATAATCAACTAACTGCTTTCAACCGCCTCCTTCATTTTATTGTTTGTCAAATCTTAGTTCCCAGAAGTGCAAACTTTTCATCTTGCACAAGGCCGACTCAGACATGATGTACTGGGCCATTCAAAATAAGGAGGTAAATATGGCCGCAGTGATGATGGAAGAATGAAATTTGCCAGAGATCAGATTTGGGACACCAAGAGCAAGTTAATGTGTCCCTGCCCTATGCCTACTTACTTACCAAATCTTCAAACTCTTCGGTGTTGATCTTTCTGGGCACTTGTAGAGAAAATGGCCAAGCATCAGGTCCAGGAACTTGAAGAAGAGTGGCTTCTCTGTGGAAAATGGTGTCTGGTTCAAGGCTTCAGTTTCTAAAGGTGAAGCCATCATCGACGACACCTCAGTTGTTCATCAGGAGATGGATCAGCAGATATGATTCCAGAATTGCCAGTGGAGTCAGTTTCAGCTCCAGCAGTTGGAGAGAGCAGAATCATCTGGCCCCTCTTAGCAGAAGTTCAGTCTGAAATTGCAGTGGAAGAAGAAAGAGTATTAGCACAGCTTCAGAATTTCCAAAAGATTTAGCTGAATTTTGCAGAAAGGAGAATTGAGGATAATCTCCCAGAGGATATTATTTCAGTTGAAGACCCACTACCCTCAACTGTGGTGCATCTATTCTTCAGACATTATTGATTCAATTCTTTCACTCTAGTGCTCCAGAAACCAGTGGCAGATTTGCAGAAGAGGTTGTGGCATCAGGCCACATTGATGAACCAATGGAAGATGTCCAAGTAGAGGTAGAGCACCCAGCTGCTCAGGGTGACTCTGTAATGGAGATGCTCCCATTTAGGGGAAGCAAGTATCAAATAAAGAAGATGCTCCTATTGAGGGGGAGCTATTAAAAGAAGGTTCAGTAGAAACAACTCCAGTTGTTGATGGTCAGGAGGAAAGGCATAGAGATTCTCAAAATTTGGATGACAGAGAAGGAGAGATTGCAAGCTCTTCGAGCTCAGATGATGATCAACCTCCTCCAGCAAAAGAAGGCAAGAAGAAAGGAAAAGAAGTGCCTCTGAAGTTCCTCTCCTGGCTGATACACCTTTTGAGAGGCAGGTCAAGCAGAAAATTGTCATAAATTTGAAGCCAGTGATTGAAAGGCTAAATGAGCAAGGTGAGTTATTATGTACTCTTCAGTCAGATGTAAATTCTATATTTCTGAGCCAAGCTTCAGCCAACAAAGAGTTGGGACAAATCAGAATGCTATGAAGGTTTAATAAAGAGATGAGTAGCATGAAAGGCATGCTCTCAGATATTATCAAGGCATTCAAGCTCCTCCTCCTCCAGAAGCTCAGGAGCCTGGAGAAAATGTGTCTGGGCCATCAGGGCTAGTACCAGAAGCAGCAGCAGCACCAGAAGCAGCAGCAGCACAAGAAGAGGTAGGGCTAACAGGGCCAGCTGATCAGGTTGAAGGGCCTCCAGGGCCATCTGAGCAAGGATCAGGCCATCAGGGCCATTGGAGAGTGAGTCTGTGCAGATAGAGGTAGAAGAGTTCTTGGCACCCAACCCCCAGCTCCCTCTTCTCCCACTCACACGCCTATTCCTCCAACTCCACCCTCAGCTCCTACCGCACCTCCTGCTCCTCAAACATTCAAGAAGCCTCAATCTAGACCAATTTCTTCTCCTACACATTTCAGTCCACCTCATCTCCTGCCTCCTCTACTTCCATTCCTTCTCCTTCTCCTATACATGAGGCCCCTCCAGCATCCTCAGCTGGAGCATCCTCCTCCCTCCTGGGTCCCTCCCTTGGACCAGTTGATGACCTTCCTACTACTTCCCACTCTTTTCTTCATATTACTCCTCCACCCTCTTTCATCACTATCATACCTGAAAGAGCCCAACTTAACTCTCCCTTTATGGAACAAATAAAGATGAGTTGAGGAAGGGATCCTCAGGTCTGTGTTGAAGGTTGGGGAACATGTTCATAGGACAGACCCTTCCATCCTGTCCCCAAGAAGAGGAAGCTTACTTCTACTTCTTTCCTCTGACCCAACATACCCACCTTTATGGTTTTCTCTCACAGTGGACAACAAACATCCTCACTGTACAGAGAAGCTCTAACACTAGCAACAAGGCATCCCTTCTCTTTGATGTCAGCATCAATATTTAATTTGGCGAAGTCCTCTAACAACATTCATTCGTCCACCATTAAATTTGACAATGTGATCATTAACTTTCTACTTAGGGCATCTGCTACAGCATTGCTTTCCTGGATGATATTGGATTGTGAAGTCGAAGTCATTGAGATACTCCAACTACCTCTGTTGTCTCATATTCAAGTCCTTCTGAGAAATAGATACTTCAAGCTTTTTGGTCAGAAAACACAATGAATTTCTCACCATATAGATAATGACGCCATATCTTCAAGGCGAAGACTACAACAGCTAGCTCCAGATCATGTACAGGATAGCTATCCTCGTGCTTCTTCAATTGTCTGGACGCGTAGCATATAACTTTGCCATTTTGCATCAGCTACAGCCAGGCCGATCCCGGATGCATCGGTGTATACTTCAAAACTACCCCCAGCAACTGCAGTGTCATTATGGGTGCCGAGGTAAGGTGCCCTTTCAATGCCTTGAACTTTCTTCACATTCATCAGTCCATGCAAATGGATTCTCCTTCTGGTAAGCCTGGTCAATGGTACAACTATCTTTGAGAAATATTAATGAAGCACGATATAACCGGCTAAACCCAAAAGCTCCTAATCTCTGACACAGTGTCGGCCTTCCCAGTTCTTTACCCCGCCTCCACCTTAGATGGATCCACAGAGATTCCCTCCTTGGATATGATGTGACCAAGGAAAGACACTTCCTCCATCCAGAATTCACACTTACTAAGTTTAGCATAGAGTTGATTATCTCTGAGCACTTGCAGAGCAACCTTCAGGTGTTCCTCGTGTTCTTCTTGGATTTGGAGTAAATAAGGATGTCATCAATGAACACCACTATAAACTGGTTCAAGTATGGCCTATAAATATTGTTCATAAGTTGCATGAAAGCTGCTGGAGCATTTGTTAAACAAACGGCATGACCACGAACTCATAGTGACCATATTTACTCTGGAATGCAGACTTATGAATATCCTCCTCCTTTATTCTTAGTTGATGGTAGCTTGATCTTAGATCTATATTGGAGAAATATTGTGCACCGGAGATCTAGTCAAACAGCTCATCGATGCGGGGCAGTGGATACTTATCATTTATTGTCAACTGGTTTAACTGACGGTAATCAATGTATAGCCTCATTGTCCCGTCCTTCTTTCTGACAAATAGCACTGGCGCTCCCCACGGGGATGTGCTAGGCCTGATAAAACCTTGGTCTAGAATTCTTAGATCTGTCTTTTCAACTCCTGCAATTCAACAGGGGACATGCGATACGGAGCTTTTGAAACAGGGGCTGCCCCAGGGAGTAACTCAATGGTGAAGTTTACCTCCCGCTCAGGTGGTATACCAGGTAATTCCTTGGAAATACATCAGGATTGTCCCTGGCTATTGAAATGTCTTCTAGGGTTGGTTTCTTCTTTTCAGTTGCCAAGACGGAAACTAGGAAAGCATCACAACCCCGGGATCAGCTTAGAAGCCTTTAAAGAGGATATCAAGATAGGGTTTGTGATAACGGGTGCCAAGTAGTGATAGAGTTGGAAGGTTTGGTCTTTTAAAAGTGACCCTCCTATGGCGACAGTTTACATCAGCATCATATTTATTAGCCAATCGACACCTAAAATGGCATCATAACCCTTCATGTCTAAACAATAAGGTCGGCAGGGAGATTGTGTCCTCCAATTATAGTTTCGCATTTCGGCAAGTAGTGAGTGAGTTCAGATTCTGAGCCTAGTGGAGAGGCTACAGTGATCTTGGATTTCAAGGGTACAGATTTGACAGGTAGAGTTGCAGCAAATGTGGTGGAAATAAATGAATATGCAGCTCCAGTATCAATAAGCACAAGTAGGTTGCGAGTGTATGAAAATGGTACCTTCCCCATACCCCCTTCCTCGGGTAGGTCAGCTTCTAGGAAAGCATTAAGGCGTCCTTGACGTCGTGGTACATTCAGGGCTTTGCCTGGTTGTCCTTCATCATTGGACAGTGAAGAATACATTGGTTACGACCACCACATCTCAAGCATGCCCCGAGCTTCTTCCAGCATTCTTCAGCTCAGTGCCTCGGTTTATCACAGAATTTGCAGTTTTCAGCCAACTGCCTACCTTCCACTTTGACTCTCTTGTCTCCAGCAACATCTCTTCTGACATTCGGCTCTTGTTGTTGTTGTTGACGTTGTTGTTACGAAATGTTGGAGCAATATTAGGTGCTCCCTTCTTGACGAAGACCGGCTTGGAGTTGTCCTTGTCCCTCATGCCCTCTACTTTGGCCATGGTGTCTTCTACCAGCTGAGCTCTTTGGACCATCTCAGTGTAGGTTTGAATGTTGTGTGGTCCGAGCCTTTCAATGAATATGGGCCTGAGCCCATCCATGAACCATTTGCCTTAGTCTTTCAGTTCCCACCAAGTGTGGGGCATACACAGCAAGACGCGTGAGCTAAGCCTCATACTTAGCCACGGACATTCCTTTCTGTTTTAGTGCGGCAAACACCGTTGCCTTCTTCTCCTTGACTCTTTCAGAGAAGTACTTTCCCCGAAATATCTCTAGGAATCCGGCCCACCCAGTTCGCCAACATTAGGCAGGTGGGCCGATGTGGCCTTCCACCATGCTCGGGCATCCTTAGTGAATTGAAAAGTGGCCAGTACCACCTTCTCCCTGTTAGTGCATTGCATGACTTGGAAGATCCTTTCTATCTCCTCCTGCCAGTTCTCTACTTCGTCCGGATCAGGGGATTCAGAGAAACGAGGAGGGTTCAAACTCCTAAAATTACGGTGCAGATCACCGGCTCCATTTCTAATTGCAGCAGCCTATTTCCAGCTTGAACCACATTTTGCAGGGCCTGAGTCAATCCAGCTACTGTTTCTTGCATAGCTTGCCATTCGTTGCGAGCCATTGCAGTTGAGTGCAAGAGTTATGAGGGTTCCTGAGAAAAGGATGGAAACCAATTAATGTATCTAGATACATTATCTGAGTCAATGGGTAGGAGTGTTTAATTCTTGCTAACATATTCCCAGTCTCTACCCATTTACTAGGTATTGTATTTAATTTCCATGACCTAGGTTCCATAGGTATCTCCTATTCCTAAGACATATATCCTATTTGATTTTCCTAGGCTCTGATACCACTAAACTGTCACATCCCGAGAATTAGCAGCGGATATTAATGATGCTAATATAATTCGAGTCGATATCCCGAGACGTGAGCAATCGGCAAATAAGCCTCTAGCTAGCACGCACTAAATGTATAACAACATACATCATCATAGGCCCAAATATTGAACTCAACTAATATTTTATTCAAATCTCAACTTATTGTATTCAAATAGAACTATTACAACTCTTAGACTATGAGATAACAGGACTAACTCAAATAAAAGGAAAAGTACATATACTCCTCACTTCCTACTACATGTTATAACTCTCAAAGCAAATTACTATAACTAGACTCATAGTTGGAACGCTCATCACTCGGACGCATTCCATCCTCGACTTGATCTTCCTCTTGAACTTCATAGTCACCTAGATTGGGTAAAAGTAGGGAATGAGCAAACTAGCCCAGTAGGATTTATATCTCAATGTGCGAGCAATGATATAGTGATTAGCAATTTAGAACTAGGTAAGCACGATGAATGTCATGATATGCATGTGCGAATAAAACTCGTTAAAACATGATACATGGACAAGCTAGATAGAGTGATCATGATAGAACAGATTTTTGAACAGATGACAAGATAGAACTAGCCATAGATCACTTTGTACAAGCACGCAAGATCTCACTTGATGTCAAGTACGTAAGATATCACTAATTGCATTAAATGCAGGATGGCCATATCACGCAAGCAAGCAAGCACGCACGAGCACAATCATGTAACACTAATCAGGCATGTAGACACTAATGTACCCCAAGAAAAGATCCATCAAGAATGTACACCAGGACACGTGTATATGGTTATTGTATATATCATTTAACAAGAAGCAGACTCCCAGCGCAGATGCAACGCCAGTAATCATTATACCCCATGGTTAACAGTATATTTATGACTCTCCGTCCTTGGGGCTAGACTGGAGCCCTTGGACACTCTCCGTGCCCGGTCAGCATCTCATGTAAAATTTTAAATGTAGATACCCACAGTCATTAATAATGGCCAGTGAGAGTTTCAAAATGTAGCATGTGTAACGTCATGTTCATGATGATGATGGGAACGAGTAATATGTAATTGAACATGATTTCATGATAACAATGGTCAAGAGATAAATTCGGCAGTATAACAGTACGATTTATACTTTAATTTAATCTTTACATTAATGGCTTTAGTCTAGATCGTAAATCACACTCACGAGAACAAGAAGAGAAAGGAAGTGCACGCTATCTCTAGGGAACTTCCATGGTACAACCAACTCGTCGGCCATGTGGGAATCCATGGTCAGAGGAGATTTACGGAGGCCTTGGAGAAAAGGTCGCTAGTCTACCGATTCGGAATGACCGGTAGAGAGCTTCCAAGTTCCCAAGAAAGGGCTGCCTAACAGTGCAAGTGTGTAGTGATGTACGCATCTCAATCCACAACCATCAGTTTTAAACTTGCGGAAAACACTTAACATGATGGCATGCAATGGACAATGCATTTAACTACATATGGGTTTGCAAGGTTTTAAAATAATAATTATCATTTAAAACATGGTAGAATAATGAAAGATTGAATCATAAGTTGCATGAATGGATCATACATTTAAAGAGCAATTAGAATATCCTTCATGTAATTAAAACTTTTAAATGGGTTAACCACTTTTAAGCCATTAAATAACCATCATGGAATGATCAGACCTAAGACATGTGAATTATATTTAAACAGACCTCAGGTACAACAGTTAGATTTGCAAGAAAACATGTGGTTTTATGTAAAAATCCTGAGATCGCGACGGACCCTTGTAAGGGTTGCAACGGGTCAGATCAGATCGCGACAGTGCCTTGTAAGGATCACGACAGGCTTGTCTAATCAGGCAGGCAGATCGCGACGGGTACTTATGAAGAAGGCGACATGGCTGTCAAACCCGGAGGTCAGGTCACGACGGCGGTCCGGTCGCGATCAGATCATGATGGAATTCTTGTCATGATCTGCCTGAGAACGCGGCCTATCGAGCCGTCGCGTTCTTAGTCCTTGTCCTGCGTCTGCCAGAGAAAGGACAATGCTTTGGATTACGGACCAGACTTTCCCTGTTTTGACACAGGGTTGTTCAAGAATTAAGAACAAATTGTACAGTACATGAAAAATCATGAAACTAGTTTTAAACCAACCTAGACATGCAGGGTGCTTCCAGTAAATTGGAATTAGAAAACTAGGATGGTTTCGATAGGCTTTAATCAAGTCAAACACACGTAAAAGCCAAGTGCAACCCGAAAACGTAGTTTCATGCAGTGACCCTCTTACCATGGTTATAACTCTCTACCTATTGACATTAGACAAAATGTTCAACACAAGACATGACGATTGCAACTAGTAGAAAAACTTTGATGTTGTGAGTTTGCTCTAATTCGGTTTCAAATCACATGCAACATATAAAGAACAGAAAAAGCCCTGATAGTGCGCGACTTGGGGAAAGTGCTTATAACTCAAACTCTACTCATTGTAATTCGATGAAACCAGTGGAAAATGAAAGTAACTTTCTGATCTACACATTGGTATAGGATATGTTAAGGTTTGGCCCGAGAAAACCTACCTTCCGGATTGAAGAAGTCCCTTTTTTTTCAGAAAACCCGTGTTCAGACCACTTGGAGGAAAACGCTTAATACTCCGTGTATACTGCATGGAATTTAGGCATTCCACTTGGTTAGTACGTAGACTTGACCCTCTTTCCAGGGGTATAAGCCTTGCAAGGCTTGGTTTAGGTTTGGCTTACCTTTGACTGGCCTTATGGCGGTTTTGTGCAGGTCGCAGAAGACGAACGAGGGAAGAAGATGTCCTTCTTGTGGTCGATCCACATCTCCCCAGTCCCCAAGAGCTCCTCCACACGACCCCAGCAAGTTGTAAACTCGTCCTAGGGTTTGGGTGAAGAGTATTTAAGCAACCAAGGTATTTAGGAGTCCTATTGTACTAGGAAAAAAGGGTTGCGGGATTGGCTTGTGTCTTTCCAAAATTTAAAGATCTCTCCCTCCATTAGAGAGTCTTGGCCATCACGCAACCTCCATGGGTGGTTAGGGACGAATTTGGGTTGCCAAGAGTGCAAGATCTCTTCCCAATTCAACTCTAATTGCCTCTTTCTAAATTCAGCTTATTTAAGCTACGAATTTCCATGAATTTTCTTGCTTCATTTGATTTTTGGGTCATATGTGGTCCATTGGCCCAATTATGATAATGGTCATCAATATAATGTTGGAAGTCTCCCCAACATTTTATTTAATTTATGGTTGTGTCGTATTTTCGTGTTAACCGCTTTCCGACTTGTTTCCTCGTTTGGATAATCGGTCACACTAACTCTTAAACCTAGCCCAAATGATTTTTATTGACCCAAATTTCTTAATGGGTCATTAGAGGATATTATTTGAAGCCCATATATGCTTTTATTTAATTTTCTGACTCATCCAAGTATGTGTGATAATGATTTTTTCGACTTATTCATGAATTACGATAATAAGTCGTGAAGCACTTTAAACTTGGCTAAGTCGTGAAGCACTTACTTGCAACTGCCTCACGTTCCGATATTCCGCGTCGAGGTGTGGACAGTTTTGTGGTATCAGTGCCTAGGTTAATCTTAAGTATATGATGATCTAGGTTGACCTGCCTTGACTAGAGTCAATTATCCTACCTATGTGAGTTGTGGTTAGAGCTATGGGTAATTAGCTAAAAAACTCACACTCGCACGAATTAAATTCCACATCATATCATAAAAATAAGTTATTTTTGTAGGAACTAAGCAATCAGATGACTGATGAACGTGCTCAATGAGGGGCATGCAACACCATCCAAGAACTGATGTGCGTAATTGTGCAAGCTACCCAAGGAGGTGGTAATCGTGGTGGTGCAGGCGACCTGCATCATAACTTCAGGGTCTGAACCCACCTAGGTTCAGTGGATCCACAGATCTAGATGAAGCCGAGCACTGGCTCAAAGAAATGGAAAGAATCATCCGTGTCATGCAATGTGCAGTGGGGGATAAGCTGTTTCTAGCCATATTTCAACTTGAAAAGGACGCCCGCGCTTGGTGGGAGTCTATGGAAGCGACCCGAGCGAATGGTCAGTTCACTTGGGCCGAATTCAAAGAAGCTTTCATTCCAATACTTCTCCAAGCATGTACAAGAAAGGAAGGCTACAGAATTCGCTGCTCTTAAGCAGAGGAGCCTGACAGTGGCCGAGTGTGAGCCCAGTTCTCTAGACTAGCAAGGTATGCTAAACACCAGGTGAATACGGAGAATGAAGACTAAGTGTTTTCTCAACGGCCTTAAGCCTCAATAAATTACCCAACTACCCCTCTCAACATCCAGACCTACGCCGAGATGGTGAAGAAGGCTCAACTATTAGAAGATACTACGGACTTCACTGATCGTGTCAAAGGGAAGTTCATAAAGAAGGAAATGACTTCTGGACCATCATCTGCCAGGCCGACCAATGGCAAGAAACGTCCCTTCAACATCACAGAGGGGTCCAGCCAAGCAAGAAACCCAAGGTCTTCATACCCAACACTCTAGTGAAAATCAACTGCAAGCATTGTGACAAGTTAGGTCACACAGCTGACGAATGCTAGAGGAAAGTTGGCGCATGTCTGCGCTGCGGAAGACGCGAGCACCACATCCCCGAGTGCCCATTACTGAAAGAACATGAGAGGCGCCCTAATGCGCCTAAGAAAGAGGGAATACTACAAGCCCTGCATGATGAGGAACCCGCTAGGGAAGGTGGTGTGGTAGAAGGTACCCTACAAGTTTTCTCCTTATCAGCTTTTGTTTTATTTGATACTGGAGCAACTCATTCATTTATATCTCAGAACTTTGTTGATACTCTTAATACTAAACCTATAACCATGGATTGTGAGTTCTATATCACAGCACCATTAGGAGAAAAGGAGAAATTGAACAAATACTTCCCATCTGTCGATGTAATGATCGAAGACCATAACCTAAAAGCCGACCTGGTGTGTATGCCCATGGAAGGCTATGATGTTATTTGGGAGCCGACTGGTTGTCCACTTATGGGGCAAGTGTTGACTGTAAGAAGGGAAGGTTACCTTTAGTGATTTCCCTAAGCTGTCATTCACTGGGATTAGACATAAAGACGAGGATCTCTAATCTCCGCCATAAAAGCCCACAACATGATAAGAAAGGTTGTTTTTCTTTCCTTACAACTGTAGTAGTTGAAAAGAAGTGTTCTAAAATAGAAGACATACACATAGTCCAGGATTTTCCATATGTGTTTCCTGAAGATCTGCCAGGGATTCCCCAGAACGAGATGTCAACTTTGCCATTGAGTTGATCCTTGGAGCTGCCCCGTATCGTGTCAACCGTACCGGATGTCACCTGCCGAGCTCAAGAATTGAAGGCACAACTGATGGAGCTATTAGAAAAGTGTTCATCAGACCAAGTACCTCCCCATGGGGAGCACATGTGCTATTTGTCAAGAAGAAAGATGGATCGATGAGACTGTGCATCGACTATCGTCAACTCAATCAGCTCACCATCAAGAACAAGTACCCATTGCCCAGGGTCGATGAACTTTTCGCCCGATATCTGGAGCCTAGTATTTCTCCAAGATCGATCTTCGATCTGGTTATCATCAAATGAGGATCAAGGATGACGATATCTTCAAAACAACTTTCAGAGCAGGTATACACACTATGAATTCGTCATTATACCTTTTGGTCTAACCAATGCTCCTGCAGCCTTTATGCAACTCATGAACAACATATATCGGCCATACCTTGACAAGTTCGTGGTCGTATTTATCGACGATATCCTCATATATTTAAAGACCAAAGAAGAGCGTGAAGAACACCTGAAGATTGCACTGCAAGTCTTGCGAGACAACAAACTGTACGCAATGCTGAGCAAGTGTGAATTCTAGCTCGAAGAAGTGTCCTTCTTGGGCCATGTCATCTCGAAGGATGGCATCTTCGTTGATCCCTCAAAGTCGAAGATGTACTCAATTGGGAGAGACCAACCAACGTCACAGAAATCAAAAGCTTCTTAGGACTGGCTGGCTACTATAGGCGATTCATCAAGGACTTCTCAAAGATCGATGTTCCTCTCACGCGTCTGACACGAAAGGATAATCCCTACTCTTGGAGTAAAGAGTGTGAGAAAAGTTTCCAAACTCTTAAAGATTGTCTTACCTCAGCACCTGTTCTCACTCTGCCAATAGAGGGAGAAGGTTTCTCCGTCTACACCGATGCCTCAAGAATTGGGCTAGGGTGTGTATTGATGCAAAAAGAGAAAGTCATCGCCCGCTCTTCCCAACAACTAAAGACTCATGAAGTCAACTACCCTGTGCATGATCTTGAGTTGGCTGTCGTGGTCTTCGCCTTGAAGATCTGGAGACATTAATTGTATGGTGAAAAGTTCACTATCTACTCAGACCATAAAAGCCTGAAGTACTTATTCTCCCAGAAGGAACTCCACATGAGATAGAGAAGATGGCTAGAATACCTAAAAGATTTCGACTTCAACATCAATACCATCCAGGCAAGGGAAACGTCGTGGTTGATGCTCTTAGTAGAAAGCCGATGGCATCTATTTCAAGTCTAGTCCTTGGCGAGATGCAAATACTAGAACAATTCGCAAGGTTAGACTTAAATATTGAACATAGGGATGATCGAGTCTTGGTTGCCAATATCAAGATTCAATCTGATCTGCTGGAGGAGATCAAAGCTCAACAAGATAGCGATCCATTCTTGGTTTGCATCAAGGAAACCTTAGACGAAAGAGCAGACTTTGCTATGACCGAAGATGGAAGGCTAGTATTTCAAGGAAGGACGTGCGTCCCTGACAATGAAGACTGAAGAGAAGATTAATGGATGAAGCTCACAAGATGAAGTACACTATCATCTTGGAGGTACCAAAATGTATCAAGACATGAAAAGAACATTTTGGTGGCCGAACATGAAGAGAGAGGTAGCCGAGCATGCTGCTCACTGCCTTACTTGCCAACAAGTAAAATCGGAACACCTGCGCCTGCTGGTGTACTCAGACCTCTAGATATTACGGAATGGAAATGGAAAGCATTGGCATGGACTTCATCATGGGTTTACCCAAGACTCGTGGTGGACTCAATGCCATATGGGTCATTGTCGACCGACTAACCAAATCTGCCCACTTTCTAGCCATAAAGAGTAAGTGGTCGGTGGAGGTACTAGCTGCCTTATATGTCAAAGAGATTGTAAGACTACATGGCGT